>JBBPRG010000066.1:0-26042 GCA_038092895.1 Chalciporus pseudorubinellus | reverse complement strand
GGTTCCTCTACCATCCGCGGACGCCGATAGTTAAATGTTCTCGCGGCCTCTGAAAACGAAAGCAGGCAGTCGAGCTCAGCGCAAACATTGCATGCATTCCCCATGGCTTGGTTGTATGTAATGATCCTGTTGAGTAAGTCCTGGACGATCTCAATCTCTCGGTCTGTATATTGTCAACTCGGGGATATCTATGCAGACGCAGATCCATACCAACTATCGCAGGGTGAAGATCTCCGATATGGTTGTCCATGTCTGCGAACAGATATTAATGTAATTCGTGAGCACCTAAGAGCCCGTACCTTGCATTTCCTTGGATTTAAAGTAAACCTGAGACCTAACAGGAATTCAGATTGTAAGAGATGGACATGAATATCTGAACTAACTCTGAGGAGAACTTGATATCAAATAAGTTACTTGTGAAACAAAATTACTGGAGAGACTCACCTGGAAGCTCCATCCTTCCCATACCTGGATTCCCGTCCCTGCTTCCCACTCCTCTCGCATCGGTACAGTAATGAGAAAGCCTTTCAACGGATTCAGCTGTGCTTCAACTATACGCCGGAGTGGGTAATACACGAACCGAGCTGAGGAAAATATACAACATTCAATGATTCGGTATACTCCACAGGGACAGTTTGAGATATCTGCTCAGCAACTTTTGACTACTCCTATCGTAGTTATTGTTAGATGTGGACTGTGGTAAGCTCGACTTACCAACACGGAATCTATTCCTCGGTAAACATGCTTCCGCTTGTCAAGTTCTTCGTCGACGTGCGCCCGGACACACACACGCCCAACCTCAGCTGACTCTTCCCAATCGATCTAGCGTCGCCGAATTAGCTCTCAAGTGCTTTCCAGTCAAAGAAAAATCCCGACCGTTTCGTTAATCTTACTACCAACGTCCTTGAAACAACTCACATCCAACACCTTGGTGAGCTACAATAGCTCAGAGCCTGCATGATACTCCTAACCATAAAAAACACTCACTCTTACGACAATGTCGACTTGCCTGCCTTGACGTAACTCCACCAGTGCATCATGAATCATTGCACAATGATAGGTAAACTAAAACAGCTTAACCCAAGAGTTCCAGCTGAAATTAGAGAGACCGACCTTCACCAATGCCTGCCAATCAGAAACCGACCCTTTGCCGGACTGCAGCACCCCAAAAATTCTAGGAATATTGGTGATACCTTTGAGATGGGTGTGTAATGCGCCGACAACCGGCAAATTCTCAGGACGCAAGAAACACTCTACAGCATTATGTCGTGCTTCGAGCACCTTGAGTGACAACGAGGGGCGCATGCACCACGTGCGAAGAAGAGAGCGACCCACTGGGGTCCGCGTAGTGTTCAGAATCCCTAAACACCACAGTCCGTGAATGAGCATGCGGGAAAAGAAAATAACAAAGACCATATAGCGACAACCCTTCCTTCATTTTCTCTGAGTGGATGGACGCATGACTCTCGTTCTCAAATACTTGCAAAGAGCTGCCGTAGGAGAGTGTCAGAAACGACCTGTATGATTTGACTAGACCCACAAAAGTGTGTCTGCATTAACGTGCATCACTTGGTCACTAAGTGGTGGTGAACAATGTGAAGGTGTTGAAGAAAGGGAGACCTACAGTGCCAAGGCCTCTATGCCACAGATGTCCAAAGTCACTGTACCGTCATCATCCATTTCGCCCGCCACTTTCTCGCGGGTGAGGAAGTCGAGTAGTGCGCCCACTGAGGATTTCTACACATGAGGTCACCTGCTGTCCCACGTCGATTACTGAATGACTTACACATAGGGGTGCTGATTCCAAAGAAGTGAAGTTTGCTAGACGTATAGCTGCGTTCCATCTCTCCACTGTCGGATCTCCGTTTAGCTCCCTTCGTTTCGCCATGAAGTCATACGCGCTTCTCAGCCCAGACACTGATGACACGTCGGATGTATGCTCATGGTTTGCGTCTAAATCGGACCCCAGTTGTGCAAGGAATCTGAGCGACAGCAACCTGTCTCGGCCCTTGCTAGGGGTAAATTCTTTATGCGGTCTTATCTGGAAAATACCACCAGATGCTTCGGCTAAACGGATATTTGGTAAACCTCAATATATGCGCCTAAAAAATTGACATCGTACCATGACGTTGTAAAGCTGAAATGAAAGCGTCGTCCGCCTTTGAGCTGGTGAGGATGATATCAGGATTCGAATGTTCAAGGACTCGATGATGTTCAGCAATGAGCGGGAGCGGAGAAGCAGCAACTGACTCATGTTTGTCAGGTCATAATGTGCACCTTCTTGAGTGTCCTCGAGGACATATACAACGCATTTAACAGGATCATAGTAGGCGCAACCAAGGCGGCCACTACCAAAGTCATGAGTGTGACAGAAGAGAATATGTAAACTTACTGCTGACAGAATATCGTCAAGCAAACCTAGAAGGAGGTTCAGAGAAGGAGAGAAACACACTGTGCACGGTGGGACGCCACCTTTGCGGGCTCCCTGGAGTCCGAATTTGACGCATCTGGTTCGCCTTGCGAATCGGCGGGGCTATCCCATCTTACACGCTTGGAACCCATCCCAAATTTCGGGTCTGCATCATCCTGGTCCGATCCGTCCTCCGTTTGGTTATAGGTAGACTTCAGGCGTTTCAAACCTGACCCAGACACCATTGTGATAGGCCGTGGCGGGAAAGACAAGTTGTGGTTCAAGTCACGACACGATCGGAACGAAGACACGTGATCCAGGGTAAAATTTCAGTACTACTCCCTGTGTCAGACAGGTCGGAGCTGGAAGGAATGGATTAAGGAGGTGATGCATCTGTTACAACACCGGGCACAACATATCGAACAAGAAATTTCTACTTCTTCATTCGTAAGAGTTCCCTTGTGTCCTCCCCAGTGACTATGTATTTCCTAGTCAGATAACAGTCGATATTTCACTCAGGGTTGTAGGCGTACCATTCAAGAGCAAACTTTGGGCATCAAGCATGACCCGGTTTCCGGATCCAGCCAAGATGTTAGCAATATCGCGTGCGGCCTCTAGACGTCGTAGTTCAAGGAAACCTTTATTTGCCCGCATAGCTTCACCGATTAACTCCGCACTACGGGCTTCACCCTGCGCTCTAACGATGATCGACTGTGGGGGGTCAGCACTGGCCACTACCTTGAAGTTATCGGGACTCACTTGTTTCTCCTGTATTGCCTGGTCGACCAAGAAGGCAGCTCGAAGTGCAGTTTGTTGTGCAACCTTGGCAAAGGGACTAAATTAGCTTTGCTCTGGAGAATTGTAGAGGGGATCTGACTTGTTTGGCCTCTACAGCATGCGTAAACTCGGGAGAGAATGCAACATGAGTAATCGAAACATCATCGAGCACTATATCGAATCGCAGCGCCCGCGTCGTGAGATTTTCGCGGATCAATCGAGAAACCTGACAACAAAGTGAGTAAATCGAAAAGAGTCACCGGACATGGCCGACCATTTCTCGCTGAGTGATCAGCTGACTAGCATTGAATTGAGCAACTACACTCTTGAGAACTTCGTTAACGATCGATGGCAATACGCGCTCGTCGTAGTCCTTGCCGAGTTCACGGAATATTTTAGGTAACGCCGAGATAGATGGCCTTGACAGAACTCTGCAAGTGATGTTCACCATTTGTAGATCTGAGAGTGTTTTAGGATGATGGTCACTAGTTATATTAGACACAAACCTTTCGTCCCAGTCAAACTTGCAACGCTCCTGGGCTTTGCACGAATGTCAAAGACGATTGGTGTCTCAAACCAAGGAACCTAAAGTAACTGAGTGCATCTGTCAAGCATAATACGGAGAAGAGACTTACCACGAGGTGTGTTCCTTCGTTGAAAACTTCGTCCTTTACACCGTTTAGACTAGACAAGGCGCGTGAGTGGAAACATTTCTGCCAATTGTAGCTCTTACCGTGTATACTTTATGGCGCGATGACCACCATCAACTTGGGAAGGTTCTAGCGCGGCTCTCGAACAAACGAAGAAGACAAAACGCACCGTTGAACAGACTGGCATTGAGAAGTAGCCCACCACCAATGAGTGCTACCAGCAAACCGCCTCCGGCAAAGAGCCTCTGTGGACCACCGCTCCCTTGACCGCCAGCCCGCTGAACCTGCTGCGCGAACCTTCGGAATGCCTCTTGGCCACTCATGGATGTACTTGTGGATGTATGACTTTTGGTGGTGAGCAAGCTCTTCGGCAAGTTATTGCGGAAAGGACGTCACGTGACCGCCTCCTACTTCTTCCATTTTGAAATAGACTCCTCAGCATATCCACTTTATAACTTTTCCTCCTCTTCCGTGACGAGGGACCTAAGGATGTCAGTAATCTTTGCTCAGAGCGATGTAGCAAGCAGCGTTGTCTGTTTTCTTCTCAACTCCTCTGATCTCTGGCTGATCATGTCCAAAGCTCGGCTGGATATCTATTGCTTGCTGGTACGTGATACAGCTTACTATGCTCCTGAGGCTCGGACTTATGGGAATTGACGCCGTACCTCATGTGCCTTCACAGGGTCATCGTATATTCTCCACAAATTATAGAAAATTATCAGCTGCAAAGCGGAGAGGGCTTGTCTCTCTTCTTCGTCTACATATGGCTCCTAGGCGATCTATGTAACCTGGGTGGTGCTCTCATGGCACAGTTGCTCCCAACCATGATCATTCTAGGAATTTACGTGAGTACCCTGTAATACAACTGAAATTGCTAACGCATCTAATCACTCCATCGAAAAGTATACACTTTGCGACGCTACCTTGCTCCTTCAGATATACTACTACCGATACAGGAAGCACAGTAGGAGGATCCTTGGAGAAGCTACGCCGACAGAGCATTCTTGCCTGCTTGGTGACAATGCGTTGGTGCACGGCGCAGAGACTCGCCAACCCTCTGTATGGCGAGTGTTTCTGCAGTACGCTGCTGCTGTGGCATTTGTGATGGCCACAGGAGTGGTTGCTTATTTGGTCAGTGAGCGTATACACGACGACGATCCCTCCACTATTCCGCCAGACACACCATTGGAGTGGAAAATCCAAGTAATTGGATGGATGAGCGCGCTGTTTTACCGTGAGTCCTGGTTAGTTTGGTCGGAGGAGACTATTGACATTTCCAAGTGGGGGCTCGGCTGCCACAGATACGTGAGTGGGCTTTTGAAATGGAAGATGGGTTACTCCAACGTGAATGTTTCCTAGATAAGAACGTCAAGACTAGATGCGAAGGCCTTGCGCCTGGCCTCTTTTTGTTTGCAATCCTTGGTAATGGGACGTACGCACTGTCTATTATCGCTGCGTCCACGGATCGCAACTACTTGATAAGGAATGCAAGCTGGCTTGCAGGTATGGCCACTGCAAGTATCACCTGTGCTAGGCTGACCGTGTTTGATGCTTTGCAGGAAGTGCGCTTACCATCTTTCTCGACCTGATCGTACGTGACCAGCTGCTGATTCTCACCTTATTACGTGGTACTCACAGTAAGTAACCCGGTGCTCCCTCAGGTACTTTGTCAGTTCTTCTATTACGGCTTTGTGTCTCGGCAGCGGGGATGGATTGATGCTGTGAGTGCCAGTGGATGAATTGCCATGATGAAGATGTTTAGATGAGAGGGTATACGGGGGACCAATATACTGTAGGATTGCAATGAGAGGATCAGCAATACTAGATTTTGCAGACAGCTGTGCGCTCGCTGGCGGATCTGTGAGGGTGACCCGGTTCGGCGGGAATGTCCGGGAAAGTATGTGTGGGAGACTTTGTAGTTGAGCTGCCTCGTTGCTGGACCTCGTGTTCGAGATGCTATTTTGCCGTTACACGTTGCAGTCCCATCAAGCAATTTAGGTCGGAATATCCTCCTACAGTAACCCGTCGCGACATGCGCTCTGCCTCGTGCTCCTCGATGAGCACCACGTATTATATTTCGCAGTTACATTCTTATCTGTGCGGTTACCCTCATATAACAGAACAAGGTCCCCCTTGTCGCCTCGGATTCTCTGCTCTTGTATACCACCAGATAATGTTCAGCAATTCAGGTTTGTCTTGTCGCTTACCCTTGCTCGTTTCCTTCTAATCGATCTCGTGTACAATGCACAGACACCGTTTGATCTACGTCTTCGGCTTGACAGCCGCCTTGCACGCCGCATCTTACTGGACGCCCTACGACAACACCATTATTTAAACGATCCCGCTTGCACCCTCATCTCACTTATATGCCCCACGACTTCGTTTAAATTTTAGCCATCCCATCGATCATCCTTCTTCCGTGTCACCATGCAGTGTCCATCGGTGTCTCGTTCTGCTCTCGATGATAGTGCTCTTCCCGTGCATCGTCATGGTTGGAAACTCGCCGAAACCCCAAAATTCTCATCTCGGCCATCGAGCGCAGCCTCCTCTGCGTCCAGTTCTCCCTCCTCGCCACCACCACCCTACGAGGACATCCACTTCGTCTCTAAACCCATCTTCACGTCCCACCTCCCCGGGTCGATCGAACCCTCCCCCCTCCACCGTCTCCGTCCTACGAACAGCCCAGTGTCCCGTCCAACTCGCAATATGAATGGTGGCGGGCTTGCAGGGTCACATAACTCCCAAGTGTCGATTCCTCACCTTAGGGAAGCACTCAATTCGCTGGACACCCAGATGGCTTCCTTAATGACACAGCGTCAAGAGCTCGAGTCCCATCTGGAACGGGCAGTCCGTTTACAGTCCCCCATCTACCGTCTCCCTGAGGAGCTTCTTTCGTCGATATTCGTCATTGGGGTTTGTCAGTCGGCGGATGAGGATCCATTGCTGGTATCCAGTTTAATGCTTGTCTGTCGGTACTGGAGAGACGTGGTTGTCGACTCGCCTGCCCTGTGGTCAACTATCTGCATTAGCCCTCATGACTCTCTTCAGAAGGCACGCAGGAAGCTCGCTCGGTCGAAGTCTGTCCCTCTCGATATCACTGTCAACTTTACGCCCCGTGCCGAGAATGCTTCCAGTGTGACGGAGAGCATCGTTCGTGCGATGGATCTACTCCGCCCTGCCCTTTGGCGTGCAAGGTCTTTCCGTCTCAGTGTACCTAACAGACCTCAGGCGCATGCTGCCCTTCTTCGCTGTAAGGAGGACGCACCCCTTTTGGAAACGCTATCGATATGTATCTTCCACTCCATGCAAGAGGATCACCATTCTACTCCCTGTCTTCCCCTTTTCAATGGCCAAACCCCACGCCTCCGGTCATGTTCATTCACCTCTTTCAATTTCGGCTGGGACAAAAGGATCGTGACAGGGTTACGCGTCCTGCAGCTGGGCGGATACTGGAATGGGTTTTCTCCATCCGTTGACAAACTTCTCGATGTGCTTCGTGGCTGTCCAAATCTTGAAGAGCTTGCTCTTCGTAACATGTCAGATGTGGATCCAGAGGCTGCGTCATGCCTGGAGCAGGAGTTTACGGCTAACAAGATTGTGAAGCTGCCTCAACTCATCAAGGCTTCTTTCTATTATGCTGGAAACATGCGCGTTCGCATGCTTCTCAGCCAGATCTCGTTCCCTGCACTAGAATCGCTCGAGTTTTGCTATCTCGACAATTTGACGCCTATTCTCGAACACCTCAGACAACAGTCCCTCACATCCCTTCCTCTCCACCACTTGCGCATTGAATCCAGCTTCTTCAACGAACCCAAGTTTGTGACCTTGCTGAAGCGTCTGATGTCGCTTACAATACTTGAGTTGATCGACATCGAGGATGTTTCATGTTTCCTCCTAAAGGTGAGTGTTCGTGTAATTAAGATTCGGTGATCTAATCGAACGATGCAGAATCTATCCGTACCACCACTGTCGCACCCCTGGATCTGCCCCAAATTAGAGCAGCTGAACCTCGATGGATGTACTAGCTTGGAGTGGGACTCCCTGCGTATGTTCGTGGAATCTCGGCTTTCCGGAAAATTATCCTCGGCCTCCATGGCAATATCGCGTGGTATATCCAGCGCGTCAGCTTCTGCTCATGTCCAGACCCTCACGAGTGGACGTAGTAACCCCGCGTCTACTCCACATCGGTTGCTGTCGATCGATGTAACTCACTGCCATCAGATCAGCAAGGAGATGGTGCAATGGCTCAGGATGTACGTCCGTGAGGTTCGTTGTGAGCCAGCGAAGGGCGTTTGGGGAGAACCTGGCCTCCCTTGATTTCGAGTGACGACCATTTTCCTTGATACCCTCTCATACTTAGACTAACGACGGATGGAATGCCACTTTCTATGTTCCAGGTCCAAATGTACTTACATTATTCTTTCTGGTACGATATATCATGATCACGGTGTTTAGGTTCCTCTTTATCTAGGATTGTCCCAGCTGTATCGAATACATGGTTCGCGTGTAACTCTAGTAATTATTGTCAGTGAAGCTGAATTTTGTGATATAATAACGATGGGTCCCTGTTCACTCATTAAGGTGTGCCAACATTGCTTTCCGACTCTCCTCTTCTCCCTTGCGGACCTTTGCAAATCCTCGCTTCCCTCTGCCAACTTTTGCCTTCTTCCTACGCAGTTCCTCTGCAGACCGGATGTGAGCAGCCAAAGCAGCTGCGTTATGGGTTACGCGTTTCTTGGACTGCTTATAGGGCCCTTCCGTTTTCGCTTTGAGGCCGATACCCAAACGATCTGCCTTAAGAACGGTCGGCAACGGGATAAGCAATGATCTCTGCATGTGGGTATCAGCTGTTTCTTGGGCAGCCTGACTTCGGGCAAGAACAATTATATCCTCGAACCCGTCCTCAGACTCTTCTGAATCCGACTGGGTGAGGTCAATAACTTCTCGAACATCCCGAATGTCAGCCGTCGTTTCTTCAGCTTTGACAGATGACAGTGTCATCTTGCTCGCTGACCGACGGGCTGACGCCTCCGTTTCGTCACTGTCCCGGGTGAGCGGCCGTGCAACATGCGCTCCAAGACCCTCCCCTTCGTTCCACCCACTCTGCTGCAACATGGCCCACCCTTTATTAGATGGGCCGATATGCAACCATACAGGAGGTTTATACCGCTCTTCCGAGGGCAATGGGGGGGGATCACGGGAGAGCAGGTCCGCTAGTGAAGGTGCCGGAGAGCTGGGCTTGGTATTGGGGTCTGAGCGCAACGCCCTTCTAATGAACCAATTATTCTTCGTGATGATCTCTCTCCGAGGTTTCTCGGGGGGCCTCGAGACTTGGGACCTAGGGCTCGGTGCGCTCGAGGGCCTCAGCGGTGGTTCGTGAGCGGAGGCAGCAGCAGTCAGAGACCTGTACCATTCTGCAGTGGAGGTGGAAGATTGATCTCGTTTCTCCGAGGAACCGGACGGTTCGGAAGCCCGGAGTGGGACTCCCCACTCGTCGTAAGAAATGGTGGCCGGGACGAAGGCAGGCGCTGCACGGAGGCGACGTTGAGCTGAGAATGAGGACTCGGTTTGCCATGGATCATGGTCTTCATCGAGTTGGCCTGTCTCAGCCTCTATTATTTCGCGATCTGCAGGATCGTAGTGGGAGCGAATGATATGTGTGACGGTGGCCATGGTGGTTAGTGATAAGCCTCGAGTCTAGTTGCTTACTAAGTTGACAAACATGGTCGACGAGTCCTCAAACTCGAGGATAATCACGAAAGATACAATGCGCTTGGTGCAACTCAGTATTCAACGAACAGTCGAGGCAGGAAACAGCAGGAGCAATGACCCCGGCTTGCGTGACGCCACCTATTAGTTTGAATCTCCTTGGACACCCCGTATCAGATTAATATTCTGGTGATCCAAGCTAGATGTAAACAGTGACAGCGGACTTACCAGTACGTGTGACCAGAGCACCAACTTGAACGGGGTCGACGGAATTCGTCGATTATCTTCAAACGCTTCGGGTAGCTTCAAGTTTGCAGCCAGCTTGACCGCCACCGTGACGCTGGACGAGTTGCGAGCAAATAATGGCGGACTTCACACCAACTCACAGTCTCTTGAACCCCAAATTCGAAGGTTACAAGCTCCTTCTCCTTGATCAGGATGAGGTAGTTCGCCGCTATGATCTACCGTACAAGACCACTCAAGCCTCCACTTACGGCAAATCACCACTCACGTTTCAAGAAGTCCAAAGCCGAATCACCCACAATCACTTCGTGCAATCCCCAACCAAAGGGAGAGGTGTATATGTCGATGCAAACCACCAGGTGATCGTTGTCGACATTGGAGATGTGAGCCGTTCTTCCTCAGTCTGAGACGTTACTTAGGCATGATCATCTTTAAGTAGACTAATACAGATCCTTCGTTTACCGTCGTGTACGAGCTTCCCACATCGGTTGCTACGCCGCAAATCGATCTGGTTCATCCAGAATATCCATCTGCCGCCTTCCTTGATGAGAGGATCGTTTTTGTCGGTGATGGACGCGGGAGCTTATATGTCCTCAACATCCCCGTCTCTGGCCCTGCTACTCTCCTTGCCGACTTCGAGCTGTTGGACACAAATAGCACTAACACGCGGACCCCCATCCCATTCCGTATCCACGGTGTAACCCAAACTTCCGACGCCACTGCTGTTGCACTTCTGTCTTCCAGATATTACGGTAGTACCTCAGACTCAGCCGCCAAACACCCCATGAAATTTCACGAATTTGATGTATGGGCTGCTCGCTTCACCATCCCTTTCGAAATGGCGATGGAGTCCGTCGCCCTCGACATCGTCTGGCGCAGGCGCGGAGAAGACGTTCCTATGCTCATGACATATCACCAAGCCCGAAATGCATACCTTCTTCTTGGCAGCTCTCCCTATCGCAAAGTCACCGATCCACATACAGTTCACTATGAACCATCCCAAGATGAGATTGCCCCGATCCCACGCGCTGGGGAGGATCTTGATGCCGAGGGTCCTCCTCAACCCACCAAACCTTACCCCTATTCATGGACCCAGACCTCAGATGTCGTTACAGTCGCATTCCCTCTCCCTTCTGTCACTACAAAGTCTCAGATCAGGGTCACCTTTTCTCAAAAGACATTGACTATCCATATCTCGACGCCCTCCACAGTGGAGGGTCTTCCTACCCCTCACTACTCAGCGAAGCAACTTTGGGACGGTATTCGTCCTCCAACGAGTTTCTGGACATGGGATCGCGAGGGCGAACACGAGTTTGGAATCCTCTCTGTTCACCTCGACAAGCAAAACGAAGGTACCAAATGGTCTCACGTCTTTGCGGCCTCTGGCGCTTCAAGCACAGATGCCGAAGACGTTGATGTCCCGGAGACGCTCGACCCCTCTGAACTCTACACCATCCGCGAAGCGCTTGAGAAATACACCGCGGCTCTGAGAGAGGGAGAGGACGCCAGCGGACTGGGACTTGGTCGTGGGCTCCCCACTCTTGCGCAAGGCGAAATGGATGACGAAGTCGATTCCTCAGTGGGGAGGACAGCGTTCATCACTTGGATAGGTGAGGACGGGTCGTCTCCGACGTGGTTCCCTGGCAGG
The DNA here is from genome assembly GCA_038092895.1 of Chalciporus pseudorubinellus. Lineage (NCBI taxonomy): Eukaryota > Fungi > Basidiomycota > Agaricomycetes > Boletales > Boletaceae > Chalciporus > Chalciporus pseudorubinellus. The sequence goes on along the minus strand of JBBPRG010000066.1, from coordinate 14,605 downwards.
CGGGATTCCCCATTCAATGTTCTCTCTACGCCGCTTCCGGGGACGAAACCATCTTCCCTCAGTTTGGTGGTCAAAAATGGGCTTGATGGAACGCGACACGTGCTTTTGGACGGTCCTCCTACTGATGGTAGATTGCCCGAGTGGACACACGACAATACCTTCTCCGCCCTTGCCTTCGTTCTGGCATCGAAACGCGACACTCGATTCACGTATCATTCGTCTGGCATGGTTTTCGCTTTCGAAAATGGGTCGCAAGATCGAGGAGGGAACGTTTACATATATCGCAGCTCAAAGTCAAATGAGTTATGGGCGAAGCAGAGTGTATTGGCTGTTGGACAGGGCGATGCTGGCTCCCTTTTAGGAGTGGGGGCCTTCACCACAGATAACGAGGCTCGCTCAACTCAAATTCATACGATCATATGCCTGTGTGAGAACAAGCTCAGCGTCTTGCGCAATGTTCGTTAAGATAGGGCACCAAGGAGAGTTTGGAGTTTTCGAGGAGATATTTATGAACCGCTACGAAAAATGTACAACCAGTAAGGAAGTATATGATGTATAGTACGGAGGTTCGGAGAATGAAGAGAATCATGACCATTATGGGGGAAGTCATAAACGATCAATTGCTACAGATGCTACAACTGAAGCTAAAAGGATTCAGAAATCGGGTGGTGATGACAGCGACAGTTACAGAACCAATAGATATAGTGAAAGCGCACTGGAGCCCACGGGACGTTGTCGCACCAGGTGGAACGTACAGGAAGAAAAACATATTGGGCACGGGGGAAAAGGAGAGCCGGGGATATAATGAATCACGCCATAAGCGGGTCTTCACTGGTATCCAGAAGTCCTTCGGCTTTTATTACCGGATCGGGTGCATCGCCCAATGGTTGCGACTGGAGTTGATGAATTGGTGTAGCATCACCATTCATTTTAGGTTTCGGAGATGGGGGCGCTTCACCCTGTAGTGTTCGCTGTTCCAGAGAGGTTGAATCAGAGCAGGGATTGTGTATGTCGCCGTTGAGTTGCTTGAATGGGCCATCAATATCTTCATCGTCAATTCCCACCACTCGTAGTTCTGCATCAATTGTCCGATCCAACTCCTCATCAAGACCGTCCCCCATATCCTTCTCGTACGCAGCCAACCGATCCCGTAGGGAGGCGGTGGGATCACCCGCGGGTCTCACGAGGCCGAAGGAATCGGGGAAGAACGACCGGCCAGTCTCTGCTTCCATCTCATCGCCACTATCATCATCGTCATCTGCGGTGGCAAACATAAGCCGAGTATTTCCATCAGCCACGATACCAGTACTCGGACTGAACGAAATCCCGCCTGTGCTCCCCAAGACACGGGCGAAGCTCGTCAATGTACTAGACCCAAAGAGTGCTTGTGAAGAGCTAAAATCTTCGCTACCCCGCTGAGCCCGGGCTCGCTCGCGTTCTTCTTGAGCCTCCTTCCGTGCCTTGTATGCCATGAGTCGAGCGGAAGAGTAAATCTGCGGAATGGTATCGGGTGTGCTGTAGCCGTAGCTAGTCTTTACGCGGTCCGTGATCCAGTTGTACCACTCTTTCTTAGTCTTGCCGTTGAGAAGAGCGACGATGAGGACGGTCATGTTATCACAGCCGATGCCTGTCCCTGAGGACGCATCTGGTGCAAGACAGTGTTCGCACATCTCTTCACCGATTTCATTGAGTTCTTTTCCCTCCGAGACTTTCAACCTGACGAAATCAACAACTTGTTGAGATGATAGGCAGTCCCAGATACCTGTTTCGAGAGTATAAGAATGAGCAAGAGTTGTGTGCATATACGCACAACACTCACCGTCGCAAGCCAACACAAGGAATTCATCCTCGTCTGTTAGTTCATGCACCGAAACGTCAGGATCGGCAGTGATGACTTGTTTTTGGGGGATCATAGAGTAATTCTTCTTGAACTCGAAATCGCCCAGTGCCCTGGATAGCGCGAGATTTCCTATGCGATACTTGGGAACCAGATAATCAGGATGCGTCGAGGACTACGCACCATTTACACGTCCATACTCTATGTACCCACCCGCATTGACGATACGAGCTCGCTCGGCTGCGGATGCGATTAAGGTGAATGCAGAGACACAGAAAGGAGACAAAACGTACTGTCATTCGAGGGTTTATGATCGAAACTTAAAGGCTTGACTTCCCCTTTGATGCTTATGACCGACCGCGAGTCTCCTGCATTAGCCTAGGAGTGCGCTAAGAATAAACACGGGCAACGATCGAGGTCAAGACATACGACGTAAATTTTCTTATCATGAGTTAATAATGCAGCGATTGCAGTGCAGCCGGAAGGATCGCGGGTGTGAGCAGGATCTGTAATGGTTGGAATTAACCGACAATTCTTAGATCTGAATGACGATATGAGGACGTACCAGCAAGAAGATCTTCGTCTGTTCCCAGGAACGCCTTTTTCATCGCTTCGTCATAACGCTTCTCGCGATATGCTTCTTCAGTAAGAAGACGCTTATGGAGATTTTTTCCAGCAAACTTTGCAACAGTACTCCCTGCGGCAAAAATGAGAAAGAGGAAGGAATGAAAGCAGAAGATACTTGCCGCCATGGCCATCGTAAACGGCAAAGAAAGCATTATTTTCTCCGGTGAGATCATCGAGGGTCAATACAGCCGTATGAGCATCTTCCATGGCTGGGTCGAAGAGGGGACGAAGAGTGGGATGATGACAGACTGTTGAGCGAGTACGGCGCAAGTATCTAGAAGGAGACGTACTGATTCTCCACCCCTGCATCTCCGAGACTGCAAAGAGAAAGCGGTCATCATCACCGGTCTCTGATTTCTTTTCGGTGGCTGGGGGGTTGAAAAACGGTTAGATGATGGGGACATAGACGGGCGGAGTGTGATACTGACCGGGCGATGAGAGAGTTTGACCCTGAATTTTGAGGAGCGAGAGTGAATGGATTGGGACGAGATGGGCAAAATGAAGAGATATGGCTTACCATGGGTTGCTAAGACGTAAATGGTGGGGTAGAGTAGATGTGGAGAGTCGTAAAGGGGGCGATTTTCTGGGGCGAGAAGTGGATTGGGGACGAAGGTAAAGAACGGCGATGAGTGTGGGGTTTTTCGTATGGGGGGATACAAATGGACGACGTATGTGCGATGCTGTAGCTGATTGGCACCACTCTGCCCAGCATTCCCTATTTTGTATTGTTTGTTTGTGACACCACTGCCAAACTCAGTGTTAATGAGCAGGGCTTGGAGCAGCACTGCGACGTCGACACCGCACCAAGTGGGTGACTCGGTACTGTGGATGAATATCGGTGCGGTCTGAATACTTCTGGATGGATATACAGCCAATCTTGTACCTCCCATCTGGCTCATCCTCTTCCCCAAGCCAAGTGGCCGTGAGCCCGTGAGCTATTCTTCCTCGGCGATAAGTACCTACTATCCTATATCGTGTTTCGTCTACTGTTACGGTACTGGTCACACGACCACCTTTACGAAGTTGCTGCCGTGTCTTTTCCATTTATCGTTGCGCCCTCGCTTAGCATCATGGGCTGGATCTTGGGTTTTATTCGGTGGTAGGAGCGACAAAGTCGACAAGTCCAGACCACGCGTTCCCGTGGTATCTTCTTATCTGGAATCTTGAAAAATTTTGGGCCTACGATAGTCGCTCTTATCGTAAAGGTACGGTGTTATTACCTCATGAAACATGGTTTGACCATGGCTTACAACGGTCCGGATCTATTGCAATCTCAACTCCTTCGGCGGGCATTTTCAACTCGAAGGTTCGAGCGGCCCAACAAGTCTTGACAACGACTGAATCAAACCGAACTCGATACAATGGTATTCAAACATAACTATTAAACCAACGCGGACTCGTGTTTCGTCCGAGCGCGTATCTCCCTCTCCACTTTTGGTTTCCCCGAAACCGCTAACCTAATTTCAATTATGTACGATTTTCGGGTCTTGTGAGCGACGGGGATTCACTAATGGTATAAAGTGGTCGTGTGCCCACTCTGTCCTGCAAATTTCCCTGGACTCTCTGCTTACAACACCGCACTCTCTGCACATTCACATTCAGTGCAGAGTTATTCGTGGACACCGTGCCAGTATGTTCACATGCGTTGTCTATCTATCTATACAGCATCGGGGCTCATCACTTTCTTGTCAAGAATTTGCGTTCAGGTCATCCACTGATATATATCGTCTTCTTCAGACGCACCTCTAGGAATATAACCCCCTAGACTACACCGCCTCTCTTACGACTCCCGAAATACTCTACCTTTAGTTTATGACTTGCTTGCTTGAAGTAAGTGCATACCCGTTCCTGTCGACCTGTTTTTCATATCCGAGAACACTAGGGATCTGTCACGTCTGTAGTGGGTGTCCAAACTCGGGCGTGCAGTACTCCGCGCTCCTCTATCACATCGCAGGCCTCCCCGTTCTCCATTTATACCAAACTATGTCAGGGTTCATCACCCGCAGAGCCTGCCGAAGGCCATACCAACGTCTATGGATCATTCACAACTACCATGCCGGCGGCTCTTTCCCTCCGCGCACGCCTAAGCCTGGATATCCCAGGCTCGGGTAAAAGTTGGGGCAAGTCGCGTGATCTTGACTATGGTTACGATACGCCCCCAGATTCTCCACTTTCATTCTTCCAAAACCTCCCGGGCTCTAGGCGGAGCCCCTCTATCAGTCGCACGTTGACTGATTTTGACTGGGATGGGCCTTCCACAGGCTCCACACCCTCGTCCCCCACCACCGCCCCACCGTCTCCATTGATAGGAAACGATGTGTTTCCTAAAATGCACCCCGTTCTCGAGGCTGTGGAGAGGGGCTCGAAGTTCTCATGCAGGACGGTATGCTCCTCCTGCAACATGGTCGGGACAAATTTTCCCAGATGTCCTCGCTGTGATGAGATGTGGTGCTCCCGTGCTTGTAGGGTGCAGGGAGGGCGAAGGCACGTCTGTGCCGGGCGCAAGATGTAGCTGTCTGCTTGCTATCCATGGTTTTTGATACACCCTGATTCCCCCCAAAAGAAATACTCTCGGTTAGCTTTCGATTTACCGTCGCTTTCCTCGTCTTGTTCAGATGCTATTCCATGCTACCATTGCCTGTTATGCTTGAATTTTAACCCTTTCGCATTTCAAATCATACGTGACAGCTACATTAAGACTCCAGCGCTGTAAAGCATATACTTACCTCCCAAAATGGTACCATTCGAGATTATCGTTCAATATACGTCCACGCTGCAATGAATGGATAACAACCGCCGAAGCATTGTTGGATATGTAACAAAATAATTACTACGACGAGAATACAATTTTTGTCCCCTGTGAAGGCACGATGCCGGCTGACTTCTGTTTCTTTCTGGCCTCCCAAGATGGATGTAGCGGCAAGTCAACCCGATTTCCCCGATTATCACCGTTCGGCCGAGTTTGTTGCTGAGGTCCAATTGGACCTGAGCCCTGCGCTCGGTTTTGTTGTTTGTGGCTTCTGTCATGACCATGGGTAGGTAGACGAGACTGGAATGGTGTGCGAGACAGTGTAGATGAATTTCCCTTTTCTGATCGCCGATTAACTGGTGCGGAACCGGACCTGGGTGGGGGGCGCTTTGGTCCTCGCGCGATCTCTTGATGTTTCTTGATGTGGTTGGCGTTCTTTCCGAACTTCTTCTCCCATATGCTGGTTACGCAAAGCAGCGCGTCAAATTAGAATATGATAATTATTTCGGAGGAACCCCAAATTACTTACGCCCTGCGTGCACGTTGGCCGCGACGATTTTTTCTTACGCCATCCGCCAACTTTGCTTCGCTATCACTAAATTCACTGTCCGAGTCGCCACGGGTAAAGCCGACGGAAAGGGAAGGGAGGAACTCAGATTGGCCTTTCGACGGGAGGGACTGCATTGTTTTCCCCAGGCGACCCTTTGGAGGGATGGTATCTTCGTCATTATTGTCGAAATGGTCGAATACCTGGTCGTCGGAGTCGCCATCGGAACCAGAGCCATCCACAGACCTTGTTGGAGAGGCTGCAGGCGTCGATCGCGAGCTGACGGTACCAGACTCCCACCCATCATCCGCAACTTCAACTTCGTCCTCATCTTCTTCTTCATCACCCTTACCTGACCCTTCATCTTCTTCACTGCTCCCTTCGGAGGAGGATTCCATGGTATTGTCCTTGGACGGAGGTCCACCTTTCCTGATACTCGGACCCGTCTTTGTCTTCTTCAAAACCGGTGGTGAGGCATGAGAAGTCTCGTCGGCTTCCCCTTCGGCTTCCAATCTCACGCCAGATTGCAGCGAGTTCCTCAGGGCCTCCACTATCGACGCGACTTCGGATGCAAGAACTTTCGAACTCAATATGCGGCTCTGTACTTTAGCCATTGGAGTCCCTGGAGTTGCGAGAACGGCTGGACTTGAGGCTAGTTCAGTTAAAATAGCTTGTATCGAGGGATCCTGGTAGAGGACCTTGTCCTTTTTGAGTTTCGTCATGAGTGCTGAGTTGGCCAGTTGGTCGTAGTTAAGACGCTGTGACATTAAGACAGTTTAGTTCCTGGATTGTGCTCGCATCGAGACTTAGATGACACTCGCCTTCAATAACTCCACCTGAGCCTCCAGATCTTTCGTGACTTCATTCCCAGAGTCCTTGCGCCTGTCTCAGAGCACTCGTCAGTATCCGACTACAGTGCCGTGTTTTTATCTTGCTAACCGAGCGTCTTTGAGTTTCTTCAAAGTCTTTTGTACCTCGAACGTCCTCGCCTTCTTCACCGTCTTACGAACTTCCTTGATATCATGGTGCTTGAAACGACCAACGTCATTCAGGCAGATCGATCTAGCAGTGTGAAAGACGTGCCAGTTTTCGGCGTAGCTTGGCTTCCTTGTCTTCCTGGTAAGAGGGTTAATAACTTGGTGGGTGGAAAGCGGCAGGTCAAAACGCGCATTACCTCGCCATCTGGGCGACTTCGTTTTACGCCACGAAAGCTCCGCTCGTTTGGAGACATATCGCAACTTGATGTCGCAAGTTTCCTGGATGCAAAGTCAAATACAGATCGACTTGGACCTGTCATCTCGCTGACATAATCATCATAACCATAGAATCACCATAGTCTCGTACTCATCAGAGTGCGCTCATGTCTGACGAACCCACAGACGAGGGAAGGCTATACGCGACCTTCGAACGTCACAATGAATTCGTCTCCCTTCAGAATACCCTACTTTCATTCGATTTAACTGCCGAGCCGCCTCAAGGAGAGAACGGGGCCGAGCACGACGTGCTCTACAAGCTGGGCTTGATTGTATGTGCCCCCATTGATAATGTATCAGACCACCAATACCAAACGCCGAGCAGCTCGCAGAGTACCAGGAACAGTCATATCTCCTTGACCCCTTCCTCGAGGATCTCGTCATTCCCGTTGCAGAACGCTTGAGAACACATGCCAGAGAATGCACATCTAACCCATCCATCTCTTCGTCCTCGATGCGAGTGCGGCGTCTGGCCGAGTTGTTGTACAACTACATCAAACTCAGGGGGTACAAAACAATCAGTCAGTCAATCAGACCATTCAACGATCAACGACAATGTGTTCTTAGAATGAACAGTTAGATTCTTCCCACACGAAATCGCAGACGTAACGATTGCAATTGATTACATTCGTTTACCTACCGGTCCCGCTGCTCATCCGTCTCAATGGGCGTTGCGTTACGTCGTGCTGCTTTGGCTTTCTCTTGTATGCAGGATCCCATTCGATCTGGACCAATTCGATGAACAAGGCCACAAAGGAAGGACGGCTAGTGCACTCGAGGCCATCGGTAAGCAATACTTAGATTACGCAGGTTTAGAGCGAGAAGGTGCAGCAGTGCTACTTTCACGTTTATACATGCGGTAGGTTTTGTTGTGTATCCGCTGATGCAGCGCTAAATATGAGGATTAGAAAGGATGCCAAACAACAATTCTCGACTTTCCTGACGTGGACGATTCCGGTTTTTCAGGAAGCAAAGCAACTTCTCTTGGTCAGTACGCTGGTTTTATATCTGATAAAGGCTTGACGAGAGTAGGCCATCGGTGTTTTGCAAGTTTTATGCGAGTTCGTCAAGTCCGGGGCTCCGGAGGATTCCCGCGCAGCAGCTTCCACTATTCTTGATATATCAAAAATCATAGAAGATGGCGACGCGTTGGCGAGCAATACGTTGATTCGCAAATACCAGGCGAAGCTATTATCGAGGATAGGGCTCCGGCTGATTCCCCCCAGAGTCAATGTTCCCAGGAGAAACGGTCTGTCTATTTTGTTTCGTACGAGGTAATTATTGATTCAGTGACCCATCAGCTCGCACATTGGAGAATGCCGAACACCGGGAGACCGATCAGGAAGATGACAATGAAGATGACGTAGATGTTCCTGAGGAAATTGAAATCATTCTGCAAGCGCTATTCACTTGCCTCCAGGATAAAGTGACTCGAACCCATTGTTTCTTGCTTCTCGGTTGAACTTCTCCTTGACAGGATACTGTTGTTCGATGGTCAGCAGCCAAAGGTGTTGGCAGACTCTCAGAACGTCTGCCAAGGGACTTCTCAACTCAGGTGCTTGAAACAATTCTGGGCTTATTTTCCATACATAGTATCGCGGGTGCTACTATCTACGACATGCCATCTGTCGCCGAGGCTACATGGCATGGTGCATGTCTGGCAACAGCCGAGATGGCACGCAGAGGCCTCGTGCACCCCACATTGCTACCGCAGTTGCTCGATTGGTTGTCCAAGGCAAGGGCGTTTGCCTCGATAGGTATAGAATGTTATCTTGATGCGCTCACTAGGCCCTTTATTTCGACATTCGGAAAGGTGCACATTCAATCGGTTCCAACGTGCGAGACGCCGCGGCCTACGTCATTTGGGCCCTGGCTAGGGCTCAGGATCCATCCAGCCTTTCCCCACATGCCGCTAAATTAGGACAGAGCCTTGTTGCTGTATCTCTTTTCGATCGTGATGTCACCATCCGCAGAGCCGCAAGTGCCGCCTTCCAAGAACATGTAGGCAGAATGGTGCGACGCCGGAACATCTTCCACCCTCTCCGGAACTCTAACCATTCTCCTACGGGCTCAGGGTTTGTTTGCTCACGGTATCGACGTGCTCCGTAAGACGGACTTTTACTCTGTAAGCATACGGCGCAATGCGTTTGTTACGGCCGCTCCACAAGTAGCAGAGTAAGTTCCCCCGTCCCCAGATTTTACCATAACAGCCTGAACATTATGGCAGGCATGATGAATACCGGTCGGGTCTCATCGACCACCTAATTTCGATTACGCTACGCCACTGGGACGTCACGATGAGGCAGTTAGGTGCCAGATCCTTGAGGCTAGTATGCGAAATCGACCTTGCCTCGCTGGGACAGGACTGCATCTCAAGATTGGTAAGTCTTGTTTGAGGTATGGGATGGTTCTGAACATTCCCTCAGACGCGGCTTCTGCACTCTGTTGATGCTACTGATGTTCATGGCACTGTCCTAGCACTCGTAGAGCTTTCTGCAGCTTATCAACAGCAGTTTGGACCGGAAGGTGATGAGAAAAGGCGAGAGGTGAGGCGTGACATCCATGACACATATCGTCAACTCACTATGACATCGTGTGTAAGATCTTCGGCCTCATCGGACATATTCCGAAAGATTTGATTCTTGCACCTCGGAACGAACAACTGCTAAGCGCAATTTGCAGCCTCATCGCCGTCAGCATCACTCGTCAGGAAGTCCAGCAGACTCAGGATCAATCGTCTCTCCCTGATTGGCGTCATCTTGTCGATCAAGGGCTGCGCCACAGGGGTATTAGCACGCAGGAAGCAGCTGCAACCGCAATTGCCACAGTGAGCTCTCTCGTGGATTGCTCCGTGTTAGTGGGAAGATAAGTCTCTGTCCATCGTGCATGCCGTGTACACTCTGTACTAAATCTAGTATGCCTCTTCTGCACATTAATCAGGGAATTCAAACACGGGTCTCCATCGTTGCAGCAGAGTTTGGGACATGTGTTGGGTGTCCTTGACTATGATGCGTACCCTCACATCCTCACCGAAGCGGTGGATTGCTTGCTGGAAAGCGTGAGCTCGGAGGTGAGGACCTATATGGACCGCCATCCACAGTCTCTGCATGTCATTCTCATTAAATCGGTGATTACAGTCTGCAGACAGAATGACAAATGTTGAAGCGCGCCGAAATTGCTACCTGGCTATCCCAAAGATATTTACCAATACGGCGCCAAGGTTGGCGGAACGTATGTATCACCGTGATTGTGGCAGCCACACGTTCCGAGTCTTAGTTCTTTCTACACAGATTTCCGATCCAGTAAAGTCTCTGCGTTGTTTGATGCGCTGGACAACGGGCTGGATGATTATACGACGGACGAACGTGGAGACGTGGGTTCATGGATACGCATCGCCTGCATCCGTGGCCTTACTTCCGTCATTGAGGATTTATTCCGCATTTGTGGTGACTTGAAGGACTTTTCGGCCTATTTACCGCCCCACAGATTCCACTCTGCCGTTGGACGTATCCTTAGGCAAGGTGTAGAGAGACTTGATAATGTCCGCCAGATTTCCGGCGAATGTTTTTTGCGCATCCTGGGATTACAAGCTCCTACTACAGTGCATGCAGAGGACTGGAGGATAAGAGGCGCCGATCTAATGCACGAATTATTCCCAAGGTGGGTGAGCTTCTGTTGGGACAGGAGGATCAACAATCAATTTTCTGCAGACAGAGTGGCGATAACAACACCAATTGGAGTGACGGAGGTTGGTTGTTTCCAAAGGCCGTCAAGATCCTGCAGATACCTGAGTATCGGAGGTCCGTGCTCAACGGCCTGGTCTTGAGCGTTTCCACAAGAACGGCGAGCACGGTATGTCCCTGTCTCCTGTGGGATTTTGAGAGGCTCATATATCATGGACTTAGCAACGGCCTGCATCCTCGAGTCTCGCTGTCTATGTCAAGGCACTACCCTTGGATTCTGTCTCTGGATCGCAATACAGTCTGCCAGAATTTGCAAATGACCTCGTCGACTTAGCTCGATTGAATGCAACATCTAACAGCATTGTCATCCCCGTCCTGCAGACATTCAATATGTTGTTTGAAGCGGATGCTTTAGGGTCCCTTGCTGGATTAGAGGGAGGTTCCGCATGGTAAGCAGCTGTATTCTAGTGGCGTGCACGCTGAGCTGAGGGTGTGCAGTGTCGAAGCCTTGTTGTCGATTTCCTGTAAAAACGTGTCGCGAGTCAAAAATGTCCAAAGGCTTCAGGAGTCAATGAAGATGTATGTCACAATTCATTAATGTGGGTCACTCCGAGGCGATCTGTCTCAATGGTGATGCTTTCAGCGTTGTCAACCTCTTGACGCTTCCCTCGGTTGCGAAAACGTGCTTGCCAAAGATCACCGAGTTCCTTTCTCATCCATACCCCAGAGTATGTGTCTTTCACAATCATACGAGGAGAATGACTGAACCATTATGTATTCATTCAGGTTCGATCAAGCACTGCGGAGCACCTCTACATGGTACTGCAAAGCAAAGATCTTGGCTGGGAGCCTGACGAGCAAGTTGACGAGATCCTTCTAGAAACGGAATGGTATGTTCGATTTCGTAAATGGTTCTACATGAGCCTTGGAGCTGACTGCGTGTACCCAGGTCGTCTGGGGATATGGATAAGGTGAAAGAGATGACACGAGGCCTTGTAAATGGACTTGCGTCAGGAATGAATTCGATGTAATGCTATATACGGCTCTCTGTTTGTATCACATTACACCGTCCTGGATTCAGGATCGGTGGACAGAATTTCAGAAACGTGGACGTGGTCTTGTTGTGAAGGCCAGGGTGCCAGACGTTTTGGGCGTGGGAATCTCGGCAGTACGTCCTTGGTGCAGCGGGACGGAGTACTGCACGTTGGAAAGCGGCCACAACATATCGCAGTCATGGTTGTCGACCCTCGCATAAACGACAGAGAATTAGCTGCAATCAATGCTGCTGCGGTGACACGCGAATATCGCGTGCAACCTCACTTGGGTATGTCTCCATCTGTCACTTCGTGCCTTGGGCCGACTCCGTTTCGCCAGATTACCGCACTGTATCTGCTATCAATGGGTAAAGGGCAAATTGTATCGCATTGCTCGTTTTTGTTGATCCGTTCATAGACCACTAGTCGTGTTGGACAATGTCAAGGTGAGATGTGGATTACTGAACGAGGAAACGGTGTTAACTCTGCTCCAGTTCCCTTCCTACAACGAGATCGTACAGTTGACCCTCCCTGATGGTTCAAAGAGAGGTGGTCAAGTGCTTGAAGTCCAGGGAAAGAAGGCCATCGTGCAAGTATTCGAGGGGACGTCAGGAGTTGACGTCAAGGCTACTCACGTCGAGTTCACCGGCAGTAGCATGAAACTGCCAGTCGCAGAAGATATGTTGGGACGTATCTTCAACGGTTCTGGTAACCCCATCGATCAGGGTCCGAAGGTCTTTGCGGAAGATTACCTTGACATCAATGGTGGGTTCACTCGGCTGTTATCGTATCTCGTTCCCCTACAAGGTTTAGTTTAGGCTCACCGATCAACCCATATTCTCGGATATACCCCGAGGAGATGATCCAGACCGGTATCTCAACGATTGACACGATGAACTCCATTGCCCGCGGACAGAAGATTCCTATTTTCTCAGCCGCAGGTTTACCACACAACGAGGTGGCCATAATGTTGACTTCTCTCCGTGCCATTGCTGACGCTAACGTCAGATTGCTGCGCAAATTGTACGTCAAGCTGGCTTGGTCAAGCGCCCCACAAAAGATGTCCACGATGGTCACGAAGACAACTTCTCAGTGGTATTCGCCGCTATGGGTGTCAACATGGAAACAGCACGGTTCTTCAAGGAGGACTTTGAGTCCAATGGAAGTCTTGATCGAGTTACGCTATTCCTTAATCTCGCAAACGATCCCACCATCGAGCGTATCATTACGCCTCGACTCGCGTTGACAACGGCCGAGTACTACGCCTACCAGCTGGAGAAGCATGTCTTGGTCATATTGACTGATATGTCGTCCTACGCAGATGCCTTGCGTGAGGTGCGTTTTGATTGTTCGAAATCGCCGGAATGACCCCAATGGTGTTTCGTTGAATTATTCTCTGGTGGCAGGTCTCAGCAGCTCGTGAAGAAGTGCCCGGCCGTCGAGGCTACCCCGGATATATGTACACTGACTTGTCCACAATTTACGAACGTGCTGGTCGTGTTGAGGGCCGGAACGGGTCAATTACTCAAATTCCCATCCTGACCATGCCCAATGACGGTGCTTCTCTTCCACATTTCCCAAGTTCCGCTAGCTAATCCTGATGCTGTAGACATAACGCACCCTATCCCTGACCTGACAGGCTACATCACCGAAGGTCAAATATTCGTTGATCGCCAGCTGCACAACAGGCAAATATATCCTCCCATTAATGTGCTCCCATCACTTTCGCGGTTGATGAAGAGTGCGATCGGCGAGAAACTCACGAGGAAAGACCATGGCGATGTATCCAACCAGCTGGTGAGTCGTTCCTTCATTTTATCCGCCGCATCTCTTCATGCAAGCGACCACGTGTAGTATGCCAAGTATGCGATTGGGAGAGACGCAGCAGCCATGAAGGCAGTCGTGGGCGAGGAAGCGTTGTCTGCCGAAGATAAGCTCGCCCTGGAATTCCTTGACAAGTTCGAACGCCAATTCGTCGGCCAAGGTGAGAGATATTTATTTCTGTGCTTCTGATTACGGCTAAGCTTGACATGCAGGCCCCTATGAATCTCGTACGATCTTCGAGTCGCTGGATCTGGCGTGGTCCCTCCTGCGCATTTTCCCGAAAGAACAACTCAACCGCATAAATCCGAAAATCATTGCGGAATTCTACGGTCGGAAGCCAGCCAAGAAGGCAGCTGATGAGGAACAGCAGTACTTGGATGGCGAGAAACTCATTGATGCGTAGATAATCATGTGAACTGCGTACACGAGCCTAGTAGCTATATCACGATTGCCGATACGCTGTTATATCTGCCACAACCATCTCCATGGATTACCAAGCGATGCGTACTTATAGGTCGACCGCATCGATAAGATCAATACTGCATGGCGTAATTAGGGGGCGCCTGATCGGGATGGGTCGTAAAGGACATTGCGTTGCAAAGTCAATCAATTCATCTGTTGCGCCGGAACTAGCACACTGGCACTGGTTGGCCGGGATCCAGATTAGGATAAGAGAACCCAGACAGCAGCCACGGGCGCTGAGATAGGCATGCGATAAAACAGAGTAACGTCTCTTACCGCACTAGAACGGCATGATATGACAGATTGGGCCTGCAATGACGACCTGCAATGAGGCCATTTCTGTGTGTACAACAGCTCGGCCGGGTTGAACGGGGGATTAGTCTGCGGAATGACCTGCCAGGTTAGTACGATTCCGGACAAGACAAATTTCGCCGCAGCTGGAAATAGGTGCGGAGCTCCATGGAGGGCATTCGTGGAAATGGAAACATCAGATGCAGAGGGGACAAGGTAGTATTTCTAAGAGCATGTGTTCCGATGAGGGGAAAGGTGCTGTGCGATCTGGTGACTAGATCGGTGAGGTCATGACGAA
>JBBPRG010000065.1:0-26485 GCA_038092895.1 Chalciporus pseudorubinellus | reverse complement strand
GTAGATTAGCCTCTGAAGCCTCGCCTACGGTAGCAGCATGAATCAAGTCGATCCCAACAGAAGTCGGTTCCACTGAGCGCGAACCGATAGAGGAGGAAATGTTGGTAAGAAGGAGAGATTTTTCAACTTGTCTTCTGGGTCTGTTACACGGTGAACGACAAGGAGAGCCTTGAGCGTGCGCTCTGGGGCAGATAGTATGAACTTGAGAAACTCGTGCTCTTTGCCTTCTCGACACTTGTAGTGAACGACAGTTTCGACGAGGTACCGTGAGGCTTCGTGGTGCAACTTGCACAGTTGAGTGCGCCATTCACCAATATTGTGTTCCAAGGGCTGTCTTGCGCGTATATACGGCAACAGGCCATAGATCCGGGGCTCTAGGGATACTTCCATGAATAAGTGTGGTGCCAATAGCCTGGAGAGCAGGTAGAGGAAAGAAAACTGGTCTTTATGTTTGATAATCATGTTCAGGACGAGGATAATAAGGAATCGCAGACCACACGTGTGGTGTAAACAATGGATTATCGATAAGCCACTTGTTCCTGAATTGACGGAAGCAAATAACGGGGACTCATGCATGCAGATTCACACGGTCACATGACTGTCTTATCCAATGGTAGCGTATATATAACAATTTCACAAAGAAATTATGACTGCCCAAAGGCCATACCCATACTTAAATACTTTCTCCGCTCACTGCTCTATTGTCTAGGTGATGTGAGTTCTAGGTGTTCTTTCTGAATGTTTCAACTTGAAGAAGACTGTAGGTGATGCAGGCGTGGGAAACATGGAAGTTGATGCATGTGTATGTGATGCATGATGCCCGGCTAGTTTTTTTTTGTGAAGGGGGTAGTCTCGAACCAGACATTCTAGGAAAGCTTCCAGCAGGTGCCCAAAACGGCTGGCTCAGACTATGAAGGGGGGTGTAAATGCTATCTATTAAAATCAGATGCTGTATTGAGCAAGTATTGAGTCATGGTCGTATAATTGTTTTTTGTCAACCACTATTACATTGATTTTCTCATCGGTCGTAATACAGTACTTGCTCAGCCCCTATAATATAGGGTGTGCGTAAAAGCATTTTTCCTCGGACCGGAGACCGCAGCAGCGCCTCCGCCTTAGCGTATTAGGTAGGACTAGACATGTCAGTTGCTACCTAATTTCACCGCTTGTCCAAAAAAAAAAAAAGTACTTGCTCAGGCCTCGCATGCTTAATATCAGCTTGAAAGTTATTATCATCCTCCACAGCAAGTACGTATACCATAACGAAAGGAACGGAACAAA
Organism: Chalciporus pseudorubinellus; assembly: GCA_038092895.1. Lineage (NCBI taxonomy): Eukaryota > Fungi > Basidiomycota > Agaricomycetes > Boletales > Boletaceae > Chalciporus > Chalciporus pseudorubinellus. The sequence goes on along the minus strand of JBBPRG010000065.1, from coordinate 25,204 downwards.
AGCAACAGATGGCCTAAAACAGTTCTTCTTCCTCCAGCTTCTAGTTCATGGCTATCTCCCAATTGATACCCCGCCAACTTCTGTCCGAGCGTTCATCTTTTCATGAGTATGCTTTCTCATGGCGACCTTCGACACGTGTAGGATCTTGTACCGTATCCGATGTCAAGGCCTTCATTAAATTAGCAAGACGGACTATAGAGGATGTTAGAGTTAAATTTGGTGATTGCATCGAGTCACATACCCTTGGGAGGATCAGGAGGAATGAGACCCATCCAAATGGGGTCACGCTTGTCCTGCAGTTCAGCTTGCCGACGCTGTTTCCTCATCTTCTTTTACTCCTGTATGAGAAGTCAGAAAAGAAGAAGTAGAAATATGGTCAATATTGCTTGCCTTGGTGGTCAACTTGAGTGGTTTGAGGGTGACCTTGTTCTTGTCACCAGGAGCTGGAATCGGGATGCGGTGTTGGATATAGAGCATGATAGGCGAGGCCGCAGTTCGTATGTTGAGATTCTCGAAGCCGAGCGAGAGGTCGTCATAATTCTGGTTTGGTAACAAGGCGGCATCCCACCATTCAACATCTGGAGGAGGTTCACACTGCGGAGAATTAGTTTCTCTAATCACTCAATGGAGGAGGCATATACTTGCCTTGATATTCTTCTCAAGTGTCTCGAATTCAAGGCTTTACGGGCGCTCTCCGCGATGCGCTGCTTCAACCTCTTCAGTTGACTTTCTTGCCTCATTTGGTTTCCCAGCTGGACGTACTTGCCCTTAGGATTGAACTGGAAAGAACGGCCTGCGCGCTCTCTTGGAACGCCCTCGAAGCCGCTATCTTTCACTGCTGAGGGTCCAGATGAATATGGATTAGCTTTAACTTCGACTGCGGGGACTGGGGATGGAGCAGGGGAGGTGTGGGGACGTTGCGGATATTGGCCTGACACAAGAGGTCAGAAAGACAACCAACGAAAGCGAAACAGAAAATGCGCCTTGATAGACGCGAACTTGGATTGCATGGGTTTGTACTTGTCCTTCTTTGACTGTGGCACAGCGGGAGTAGTCTCGAGCAGCAAAGGATGCGCTGCCATCTTCAAACCTGCTCCCTGTTGCGCAGGTTCGGGTTGCTTATTTTTCTTCCTGGTCCGACTATATGACACGACGTCAACCACCTGATATGCAGTCGGATGAGGGGACTTACCATGTACGGGTTATCTTTGATAGCGAGTTATCTTTGAGCTTCAGCGACACGGCGTTTCGCCTCGGCAACTTTACGTGCAAGGTCGTCCATGTTATGCATCACGGGACCGGGGCCAGGGGCAGGTGAAGGGCTGGCAGTCTTTGCGGGAGGAGTTAGGACAACGGCGGGTTTCGTCGGAAGAATAGGGGTGCCATTTTTCATCACTGCTACTTTGGCAGCAATCTCCACATGCTTTTGCGCGATGAACGCATCTCCTGATAGCTGGAAAGTGAGGGTTAAGTAGACGAACAAGAATAAACATTGTGACCGAGGACGAGGCTTACCGCTGGCGTGGAAGATCCATTAGAGGGAGTCTGTGAAAGAGGAGAAATGTTATAGAAACATGTTAGAACAGGTGCGATAGCTGAGTTCACCTTGGAAGAGATGGAGAAAGACACTCACAGCATCGCTGGATAGGTCATAAATCAGGCACAAAGAACACCGAGAAATGGCAAGTTTGACATACCTTCTAAGTTTCTTGGCAACAGAATACTTGCCATTCCCTTCGAAAGCTCTCTTCTTGTCACTCATGACGGTGACCGACGATGGTCGTGGTTATGGTCGTGGTAGTTGTCGACAACGCTAAAAGAGTACCTTTGCTCACTGGTTGAAACATTGCTGGCTTCGCAACTACATATTTACTAGCTCGTGCCGTGGAGTTTGAATGTGTGTACAACATATGTATGTCTTCAATGCATTATAGTGGGTGACTCTCCATGGCCTTTAATCTATTCCTAGAATAAATCGGGGTTCGAAAAATGTCCAAATGTAATTGGGGAATGAGTGACTGCCAATGAGATAGCAGTTCCTGGCAACCGGCACGTGCCGGCACACACCGGCACACCGGCAACCTTCCTTTCCTGGTCAGGCTCCTTGAATAGAATAGAATCTCAGTCTACACGGCCAAATCCTGTAAAGGTTCCAATGAGGCTTAGCGGGGATTAGGTTTGCAAAGGGGTGTAGGGGGGTTCACTAGGGAAATTTCGGCATATGTACCGCCATCCATAACAAATAGATATGATTTATGTCAGCCTTCGAGGGACTCCTCCGTGTTGTCGCGTACCCCAATTGTTGGCTCACGGTAGACATCGGGCCTCCATCTGGCTGGCAGCATTCACTTGGAGTCGTTCCTCTCGGTCCGGCTATGCTTCTTAGGTGATGTTACCACATGGCTATGCTCGTGCCATACAGTTGCCTCAGGCTGCCGGTAAGACTGTCATCAACTCATGAGGTCAGTCAGAGCTCAGGCTGAATGTGGTATCTATGATAAATCAATATACGACAAATGTTAGTCCCAGCGCCTCGATGACATGCAAAATCAACACGGGCGGTATATCAGCACACACACCTCATTGGTGACGCGACTGATATGCAGGCTATGGTGGCCTCATGGGTGCCCAATGCCAGCAACAAGGCTGCGCTCACAGGGAGACAAGTGATGCCGCGGGCCAGAATGATAGAACCGATAGGGAGCGGTAGAAAAAACCCTCAAAACGATGTTATTATTCTAGAGATAAGTATAGTGATCGTGCCAAAGCAGAGAATGGAATATAGTTCGAGGGGGGGCAGGAACAGGTATGCGAGTGAGCAGTTGAATGACTCTAGATATTACCATATGAGTTTCTCGTTTATGGCCCGGAGCCACGGAATTGTGACTTTGTCAAACGGGGGACTACCAGATTGAGAGGGGGATGGTGGATATGTCTGCAGGTCGTTCTGAAGGCATTTCGTGAACATCCTATGATCATATGTAATTGGAGAGGGATTCAGCGGACAAATTGAATCTGTAACTCACTCTTCCATGTACCGCTGATGGCCTTGGACTGTCCTCTCGTTCTTTGTGGCGTCCGTTCGGGCTTCAGCCAGCAGCATGTCCACAAAGTCCCAGAACTTGGTGTTGATCCAAATCTTTTCTTTGCCCTGTTTGTCTGCCTGGTCCGGAGCTTCATCAGTCGCTCGCTGTTCTCCTTCTACACTCTCGTTTCCATTTCCATCACCATCATCATTACAGCCATCCTGACTGTCATCACCATTGTCGCCATTCTCGGTGCCCGCCGCGCCAGCAGATGCTTCTGGCGTGATGTGTAGGTTCCTGGATCTCTCAGCCCGGGCCAGTACACCTTCACAGACCTTCTCGTTGAAGAGGGTCATCGAGTAACGCTGAAATTTAAAATATGTATTAGACACCAACACAAGATGTTCACGCACATACCAGAAAGGCATAGCGAGCCCAATGGTTGAGTGTGAGTTCGAAGTGATTACCGGGCGCCAGCGTCTTCGCAAGAACTGAGATGTGACCTTTCTGCTTAATGCTATTCGCCAGCTTTGGAACGTTTGATTATTAATAAGCAACCCACGACAATCATATACTGATAAACCTACCTTCTGTTTCATATTGGAATGCTGCGAGGTGAGAAGATCCTTCATCAACGTAGAAATTTCCTCCAGCATCTCAGGGTCTTGAATAGATTTCTCCGGAATCTTGAATGTGGGCAAATTTTTCTTTGCATAAGCCTGAGATTGTAAGTAATGGATCTTGTATGGTTACTGATTGTTGTGCTCACTAAGGTGTTGGCGGCGAGGCCAGTAACGTATGCGGTCAGGTTGGGGGACAGCAGACAGCAACGAAGACAATCCTTCAGGACATCCTGAAGTAGATTAGTGCCACACGGTAAGTCATTTCTTGAACGTCCAACCTTGAACTCTTCCGAGCTGAGGTATTTGTGAGCCTCATCCTTTTGACCATCTTGTTTCAGGACCATGATTGTCGCCTGGAGTTTGATCATCATATCACTCTCCTTCAACTAGGCATTCAATGTTTTAGGATAGAAATTGCCCATGAATGCCGACTGGAGCATACCTGTGCAAAGTTATCCAATGCCTGGGGTGGAAGGCCCATCTCGACGCAAGTTTTCTCTGCAAACTCCCTTCGCCGTTTGACCTCACGATCGTCCATGCTCTCATTTGACTCGGAGCGAGGATGACGCTGAGCCGCTGATGCGAGACTCCCGTCAAATTCAGGCTCACTACTTTGTGCACGCGGTGAGACTCTTCTCCTGGTTGCATCGGCTGCTGCGTCCTGCTGCGTCCGAGCTTGACCAGGATTATTGCCGGTTCCTGGACTTGACTGATCTCTAGTCATTCCCAGATCTCTTTGAAAATGGGCGAGGAGGCTCATTGTGGCAGGGGAACAGTTGAGCGTGACAGAGACGAGAGCAGGAGCTGCACGGAACTCTTCACTCTAAAGTGGATGTGATACATGGAACACGTAACTCCCATTTGCATTGTATCACACAAGAAAATTATTCCGAGGGACGCCAGTTAGATTCTTAATTCTACAAGTTGTATTCTAGGTAAAAAGTATTAAGAAACTGAAATGTCATCTCCCCAGCTTGGTGTTGTGGCGGATTCTGAATGCTACTGTTAATGCTAGGAGATTGTCCAGAAACGGTTGTCGTAAATGCTGTCGGAGCATAGCTGCCGCTGACAGATCCAACAAAGTAGTCTTGTTGATCTGGTAGTATGGTGGTAGGCTGCTGAGGCATTGGAGGGTAATGGTATGGACCATACAGTCCCGCCGTGTGCAGGGGTGGTGCTATGTGGTGCAATGGCTGATAATAATGAGATTGAGCTTCTGGCGGAATCAGAGGGGCTGGTGCTGGAGGGTAATGGTATGGACCGTACGGTCCCATGTGCGGGGGTGGTGCTACGTGGTGCAAAGGCTGATAATAACTTGAATGAGATTGAGCTTCTGGCGGAGGGGCTGGCATCAGTGTTGGATATGGGGGAGGTGCTTGTGTGACTTGGAAAGAGCCTGGTTCAGAGGTGCTGGAGGTGCCGCTTGGACCTGGCGCTGTCCCATTGTCCGTTTGTGCAATGTCTGTGCTTACCCCCTTCTTCCTTGTATTTCCCTTGAGCTTTGCCTTTCGTGATGCAGCCCCAGCCTCCCTGCTCCCTGCCTTGGGCTTCTTTGACCTGTCGAATGCTGGTTGCTTGGTCTGGGGGATATTCTGTGTGTTGGTGACAGAATCACCTGTGACGGGACTTTCCTCGGTGCCTTTTTGAGTGCGCACCAATTTTGCAGCACGCAGCTGCAGAGTCTGGTGATCCGAGTTGGAAACCAATGGCTCCTTGTTTTGACTACGAAGACTGGCGGGAAGCACATTTAGGATGCGCTGATAGTTATGGAGGGCGTGCGTATTTAGGAGGTATGCATTGGTGGGAGAGTGATCCACGAGGTTTTTTGTGCGTGCGGTGATCAAACGCTCTTGACGCTCATGAACTTGCTGGACTGCAGTGCAACCCGACGACCCACAGTCGTGCTGGACATTGACTGTACAAAAAATATCCTTGATAAGCGTGATTTAACAGTTGTTCGGCGGGTTCACTGTAGGGTCAAACATACCTTCGGTTTGACAACAAATTTTTGTTCGGGTACAGCATATTTGATGCATGGAACAAGTAGTCGAGGATGGAGATCAGGAAGGAATTCAAGCTGACTGATGACGACGTGTGACACTGAGCGTGGCTCATCATGGGGGCTGAGAATCTCAACCACTTTGCCAACGAGACATTGATGATCGCGCTGCAGAATGACATGGTTTCCAAGTTTGGCTTTATCACCATCGGCGGTGAAGAATGAGCTGACGCGATAGAATAATGAGGTCGCTGTAATCTCATGTGCGCCGGGTGAGGAAAGTGTTGCCGCTTGGGTCGTTTGCCATTGGAGAAGTGGAGTTGACTCCTGTGTCATTCCTGATGTTCAAGATGGGTCACGCTCAAGAATTCAGGTTGAGTATACCACGACTTACCAACAGTGATGGGCTTGGAATCCGGAAGGCCGATCAGCCTGCGCTGCTCTTGGTGTTTGCTCATATATTCTCGAACATGTTCACTTGCTTGTACCCAAGACCGGGTATTTGGATCTCGCCAATAGCCTCCAGTGGTGATATGTTTCACATTATCTTGTTGGGCAAACACGCGACAGGTGTCACGACTGGGTGCCTGGCGATTGCTGAACACGGATGACAATCGAAAGACATGGTTGAACGACTCGAAGCGCTCGGTGGAAAACAGTATTGGTGGTCCGAAACGACGGATAAACATGGGGAGATGAAGTAGGAAATGAAATTTTGCTTTTGAAAGGAGGATGCTCGGCGCACACTGCGCCGAGATCGTCAGGAAGTCTTCAATCGTACGTGATAGGTCTGCCTATATGAACATTAAGTCAGTCAGTTTCAATGGCAGTTGATTTTTGGGACCAACCAGATATGTTTCCGTATCGTTGATCTCTGTGTGCCATAATAGAACAACCAGTCGTCCAATGGTTGTCCAGCCATCAAGCACCGTGCGTGGAACTAGATCATGGACTATGAATGGCATGACTTGTGCGAGGCTTTTGAAGTGACGTCCAATGAGGCTGCCTTTGTATCGGACGACATAATCGGCGCCAAGTGTCAATGGACCCAGTCCATCCTTCTCGAGGGAGTCGAGACGAACTTGAAAGGTTCCAAGTAAATGGGCCTTCTCGAGAATGAATACTGTTTGGGCCCAATAGTACTTCACGACACCGAGAAGAATGGTGTGCAGGATCTCGGTGGGAGTGTCTTTGTGAATATCTAATCCGGGTATTCCGAGGAGCGGATTGATATGCTCATCGAGAGGAAGACCGCCCAAAAGCTGCTCGAATTCCCGCTCCAAAACTGCGCGAACCTCCTCCTCAGGAAATGCAGGCTTTCCAGCTGCCCGTTTTCTAAGATGCTTTCCAGCTTCCAAGAGGTGCTCAACAATAGGGGCACTTGCTGAGTCTCTCGTGCCCGTCGCGCTGACTCTTGATCTGACTTTCTCTGTGCCACCGGACATTTTTGACAGGTTTATTTGCTCCTTGATGTCGTCGAGAGTGCCTTGGGTTGTCCTTAGCTCGCCGCACTAAAGATAACATGATTGGTCAGATATTCCAACGAGAATAGCTTAAAGACTGACCTCAAAAAGCGCCGTATATCCTGTATCTGACTTTTTTCTGCTGTCGTTCCCCCAGCTTTACATGTCCGACAGAGGCGGTTACACTTTAATCCCCCATGACTGCACTCCTCAGCTTGAATTGGATTGTCTCCAGCAATGAAAAGCTCATAGGGGATCAGCATGACCTCATCTTCGTATTTTGAGTCCCAGGCAAAAACTCCATTCTCCGCAGCTTTCCTATCAATGCCAATACCCGTAAGTAGTTGAATACACTATGTGAAGGAGATACCACACCGCACAGAATCACGTAGGCCACGCATCAGCTCGAGTGGAGCCGCATGTGGTGAGGACGATACAAAGCGGACGCAAAACTCTTTTTCAAGCATCTCTCGGGGCATAGAAGCATTGGACATGTATATCACATGGTGCTTATTCCATTGTTTTGAGACATTTCCCGATACATCGTCCATGAAGATGATAAGGGGTACAGTGAGAACCAACCGTCCCCCCGACTTCACGTGAAGTGGATTGGGCATGTGTTGAGCAAAAGCGGTGGATGACTCTGCTTTATTAGATAATAAGCTTGCATGAAAAACGGAAACAAACCTGTAAAGCCAACATCAAATTCCGTCCGATTATTTGAGATCTGCATGAACGTGCGCGAGAAACTTGAGACGGACACGATAACTTGCTCCGGGTCAACAGCAAAACCGCTCTGTGAAGTGTCAGATGGAACGACAGCAATACGCATCAGAACTCACATCCGTACATGAAACCCGGTGTCCCAGTGCCAGGATTTCAGTTTCAGAGGTTGGTCCAAGTTTTGCTTGAAAAAACTTCGTCAGAATAAAATATTCTTTCGACGACCATTGAAGCAACTTGTTGACGAAGAAAATGCCATCATTGACACGAACAGAAGGGGGGGCCAAATTGTCTGGCAGCCCTTCAAGCATCTTGTTGCCATGGTGTACTTGGCTCATCCATCCCTGTCCATCCTCCGGATAATCTTGCATTGTCAATCGAGTTAATGGGTTTGCGAAATCCTACAAATATTCACATTAGAGTTTTATTCAAACTTGAAGTAAAAATCACATACGAGAGCAATGGCCTTGCCGATGGAGTTCAAGTAAAATGTGTTACCGGACAGTGAAGTTACCTTCTCTGTCGGATTGCCAAGAAGCTCAGAAACACGTTCCTGTGTCTTTTTCGTGGCGGACAGAGAGGGGACAACTGGGGCGCCCAATGCCATGGCCCATTGCAACATGGCCCTCTTCTGGGGCTCCGAAAAGCGAAGTCGAGAAGAACTAAATAGTAGATGTGTGACAAATTCCTGTTGAGAACTTATGTTTAGGACTGAAAACAGAGACTGAGGACAGGAGTTTACGTACAGGCATCGAACTCCAAGGATAGAATGGAGCGTCCGGGGAAACAACGATATCCTTCATTTGTGGCCGTTTTCTTGAACGGCTATTGGTTCCAAAGAGAGAGCCTTATCTCGAGCATGTTAATTTGTGAGATACGGTGAGATACGCCACAATACCTTGGACATCGTTCCCAAAAATATCGCCCAATCCATTATTTCCTGTGTCCTCGTCATCCGATTCCACAGGGTTATTGGCCTCGTCATTGTCAATATGCTCCTCTGTCTCGAGGCTGAGTTCATCCCCTGGATGCAGCAAACATGTTACAAGGGACTGTCCCTCCTCCATCTTTGTTTGCAACTCCTCAAAGAAGTCTGTGAATATGTAGCTACGATCTGAAAATAGATCATTCCAGAGCTCAGTTAATTGGAACTCTGTGCCGTTTGTTTCTTGGTCCATCGAGGACTCGGATGGGGATGGGTGCCCATTGACGAAGTCGTCAGTCATGGAGAAATCAATTGCATCAGCGACCCCAGGCGCGACTTCAACACCAGGAGCCTCACTGATCAAAAGAGAAATGAGATCGGGAGCAGCAATTGACCCAGTGTCACAGTGCACATCGAGCGCTCGATCCTGAGCACTTCGAAGGCTACGTCTGTGCCTTTTAGTCTTCTCATGCCCCGGTATATGGGTGTGCTTCATTTTGGCAATCACGAGGGAGAACTCCTCGCAAACTTTGCAAAGGACGAGTCCCGTGTCACTTTCTTCAGAAAATACTAAATGGGGGCAGCGTTAGAAATCAAGCACTTTTCGAACCAGCAGACGCCAAGGTATTCACGCACCGTTAGGATCAAAACTCTGCTCGTGGTTTTTTGACTTGGGCATTCTTGTATTTGATACAGCACAAATAGAATGCTGATGTATGGGTAGTTGCCTGTGTATAATACTTCTGGTGACAATGGGGGAGGAGAGGGGAGGAGTCAGGAGCCGAACGAGCGTGAGTTTTCAAGACGGTCGGGATGGTCAGGACTGTTGGGACAAGGCTGGCTGCAAAAGCGCAAATTATTACGTTTCTCCAGCCATTCTCCTCCAATTGAAAGGTGGTCGTGTTCAGGGCATGCAGCACGCTCGTGAAATCGAGGAATGGAGATAGTGCAAGTCACTGGGGAGCAAAAACAAGTCACATGACCCCTCATGCAACACCGGTTCAAGGAGTTCTCACCACCTCATTTTCGTCTGCTCATCCATCCAACCTGGAGCCCCGTTCGTCAATGCCAACAACTGTTTTTGTGGAAACTCACCAATCCGATGATGGCTATGGAGTTGAACCATTTTTTCTGGCCATCCAGTTCTCTGGGATTGTCACATTCTTGCCGCCCCGAGTCGTGCGTTATATATAATCCCACTCCCTGCCTCTGAGTCACTCATCAGTGTTCCAGCCAATCGAAATCTCTATCAAACTTCCCGACAACCTAAGAGGTCTTCTTTACCCAGTCGTTGGGGAAGAAAGCAGCCTTCCCAGTAATAAGATACAACACAAGCATGCTGACTTGCATCCTTCATTGGCGAGTATCCTTGTTCCATCACCGGGACTTGTGCTCATTCATTCATCACCCATAGAACATGTTTCCTTTCCTTCCTTTGGCAGGGGCCTTCGACTTTCGAAAGGCATATGATTGGAATTCCCTTCTGATTGACATTCAGCAAGTTCTCGTTGAGCTGCGCAGGCACGAAAATCAGGAGCGATGTTGCAGCTTAATGCAGGACTTTTTTTGGATGGCCTTTGTCGCAGTTTTCCCCTCTTTTCCCCATGGAGAATGGACTTGTTGGGACCCAAGGATCAACATGGACGGAACGTTCATCTCCAGTTGGTTGGGGGATGCGGGGCTCCATGAATTGCAAGAGGCTCAGACACCGGAGGCTGTCCGTTGGTTTATTTTCCAGGAGCTAAGGAGTAGTGTCGAATACTTCTTCTCTGTATCACTGTGTTCGAGCGTTTCTTGATTTATGTACGCTAGTTGTCATAATGGATTATCGTGTCTTGCATTGCTTCCTACTGCCTCACCTGACTCGCTCATCATATGTACATGTTTCTCACTTGTCACGGATTGTGCATGTCCGTACTGCTAGTATTAGAAGCACATCTGATGCTTGAACATGCACTTCATAGACATATATCCAACACCCCGGAGACAAAGGACATGATGTCGCCCATGTGTTTTCCCCCAGTGTCGGGCAAGCCTCGGTGCTATGATATCACGCAAACATGGTTACCGGACCTTTGTACCATAGTGTCCCATGGGTTATCAGTGGTGTTGGTGGCCTCAGGTGAACCTCAGGCGGTCAACCAATACAGTACGTACACATCTTGACGACCGACGACCATTCGCGCAAATGTGCCTGCGGCGCTATATAGCGACTTGTTTGGTGCTATGTTGAGGAACTCTCAGGAAATTTCGGCATATGTTAGGTAACTGCCTCGAAGATTTGGGCGTGTACGGAAAGTCATCCAGTAACTGCACTGGGAATATCTTGTGCAAATTTTTCCAGGTAGGTATGCTTACCGAGAACCAGATCCAAAGCTTTCGCCGCCAGCTTGGTCTGGTGGTTAACTACTGTGACAACGTCATATGACCAGGGCCCAGATCACGCTGGCGGCCTGTTTTTTCCGCTTTGAGTGTTCGAATCCTCTTTACATACATCTTCAAAGACTATGGGCGCTAAACGACTGTTGATGGTATGTTGGTTGTATGTTATCACATGAGTTCGCTCTCGCTCTCGACGGTTCACTCAAGAATGCTCTCGGTTTGTTATGCGGACTTGGTATGTTTTGATATGTGTTCACATTCATCATACAGATACAGGGCGTTATGGTATCCAAGTCCATGCTAGGAATGATGATTCCGTCTGGAGCATCTACTCATCCATATCCTTAACGAGATCTTCTTGCTGTAAACCAAAGGTGTGCTTGCAAGGATACTCTATTCTGATTATTGCACGTATCTCCACCCGTGCGTAACCCAGGCATGTAGCGATGTGATGCTCAAGATCATCCACGTACACCGCACCTCTTGCTAAATGTCCCCCGCCAATCGCATCCGTTCACGCCAATCATCAAGTAACCACCTGTTACCAGGATATACACGCGAAGCCTGACTGGGGCCCCGGCACATTGAGAAGGAATACAATGTTTTTTGTCTTTAAGATCTCTAGTAAATGATAATCATAGCGCAGAAACGTGACTGCTTGTGGAAATCATACAACATCCCTGCCGGACAGAACCAACAAACACTTTGCCAGAACGTTCAAGTTTACTACGACCGTCTCGGATATGCATAAAACATACTCAAAAACGCTAAGCCTGAGCACGGCACTTTCGAAGTCTGCGATGGTGACAACGTGACCCCGCATGGTACGGCTCACAATGGTGCAATCGTGACATCCTCCCATTCCGCGCCCAAAGATTCTTTCATCATGGTCCCACTGGCATATACTACGAGTCCCACCAGCCTGCATACTAGTATTCCAACTGTGTCGCTTACGACCTCCAGGACTTGTACCCTGGTTTGCCTACTCCTGCTGCTACTGCTGGTAAGCCAGGCAGCAGTGGTTCTAGTACTCGTTCGGCTTTCTCTGGTGCACCTGCAGTGACTACCAACGGTTCTTCCGCTATAGGTATCTTGACCTTGCTACCACGACAGATGTGGTGTTCTCCCTTCAAGTTTCCTAACTCTGTAGTGGTTGACTGACGATGAGGACGTCCGAGTCATTGGAATACCGAACCCTACCATTCTATTCATTATGATAGCACCCCCAAATAGGATACCGGACTAGCATCATGAGGGACTTGTTGAAATCTTCGGATGATCATGATAGGTAAGTTGAAATCAAGGGTGCACGTTTTGGGGCGTTTCTAATATCTCTGGGTACTAGTACCTTTTGCAAATCGCAGTAGCCGCCAGCTTGAATGGACTCTGCATGCGCATACTAGTATCCGATATTCCTCGGCCAGCTCCACTACCGCAGACTACCGTGCTATGGGCTCGTCCAGATGTGCTGTCTCCGTCCCATGCTGAATCATGGTAACCATCGCGGCATGTTTATTTGAACGAATCGATGCCCGATGGCACTAGATGATGTGCGGCACCAAACTCGCTCACCTTCCAACTCTGTGCATCTTCCTCACACCAAAACCGATTGTCTCGATTATAGGTACAGTTCATCTTATTTCAACATTCTACCCTCCGCCCAGGGCTCCACCGTCAACGGCACGACAGAAAGGTCAGTGCTTCTGCCAGTGCTATGCCGTTATCAAACGCCTGCAGGGCACTATATCCCTTGTTCATAACAGCGCCCCGCAGCAGGTTAATGGCAGCATGTATTTTGTTGTGCTTCGCGACGCTTATCGATCGACATTAAGGCTGGTCCGTTGGGGGAATGAAACGCGAACCCTGTAGCCCATCGCTCTCCAAGTAAGCTTCCCCTGCCTCCCAGTGATTTCCCCATGCTAATAAAACCTCCGTCAGCTTATACGATGCATGTACATCTCCGGCGTTGCCAAAGTTCTAGACGACCACCTGAACAAGACCCAGTTTACACTCGACGCTTCGGGCGTGGCGGGCTTCTTCGGCGGTACGGAAGCTGTTTCCGCGATGGCTACCGTTCACCTCTGTAAGAATAGGAAGTGGTTGTGATGGTATAACTCACCTGGGTCGTATGAGGTCGCCAAACATATGGCCTCCTCACGAAATTCGGCTTTTTCTTCGGAGGGGGCCATACAGACCCCGCCGAACTATTGACCCTGTTCGAGTTGGATGGAAGCAAGGGTCCCAAGTTCCTGCGAGTTCGCCTTGGCAGTACCATCCCCCAGACAGATCATCTTGCAGCCATCTTCGTAAAGGCATCTTTGAAGGATCCTACCAATCCTTCCATGGAGAATGATAGGCAGCCAGTCGGAGTCACCATCGTCCAGCTCGAGAACTCTCCGCGTACCAAGAACCTAGAGCCCATTGACACTCCCATGGACTCCCGCATCATTCCTTCATTACCGATCATCATCAGCTTCGGTACCTGCATCATGAGCGCCGTAGTCGCGGACTGGTACTCATTCTCGCTTATACTTTGGGGTATGTTCGCGAACGGCGTATCTTGTTACATCATCGGCTCCGTGAAACTTGCCTTCACGCGTCCTATACTCTCTGGAGAACTTCCTTCAGATAAAAATCCACCACCCAGAGATGCTTGTCCCAAACACTGCTTCCACGGCATCCTTATCTCAGATCCAGAAGTGGTGTTACTGCAGGGTCCCGAAGAGGCAGCGATGGCTGTCGCTCTGGGCAGGTTTGAACTCTCGTCTCCCGACGGATTTTACCTCAGCATTGGGCTGTGTGCCATTCTTCTTCTCACCCAGTTCATCGCCCAGCTGCTGCTTATCCCTCAAGCGTCGCTCTTTGGCCAGATCATGCCCGTGGCCTCGTTGGTTGCGTCGTGGTGCTACAACCTTTATCTTTGCAAGTTCGACAAAGGGCTGGCGCAGCGGGAGATTCTCCTCAAGTGTATTCTCGAGGTTCGGGGACTATGATCAAGCGTTGTTTGGATAGCTGGCCGACCATGGTGGCATATGTCCTTGTTACCCTCGTCCTCGAGGATCAATGCGTCGATAATCGCAGGCTCGCTACGGTCCTCGACGCGCTCGTCGAAGACACTGGTGCGGTGTGGACGTTTTGGAAGGCAGAACTGCTGTGTAAAGTCGAGAAGTTGAGGGATCGTTGGGCAATGCTCCATCCTCTCGACTCAACATTCGCTGAGCTCACAAAGTTTGACGATGCGTTGAGCAGGTTTTCTGGGGGAAATTGGCGCGGAGAACGGTTGGAGGCACGTTTCAGAGAAGCTGCTGCTGGAATCCAATGGGGTTGTGATCGCAAACGAGCCAGAGTTCCATTGCTATTCCGTACTTGCACGACCGAAAGGAGCCAAGCTCGCGTTCAGAGGAACATGATACCTCGTGTGGAGTTTGATCTGCTCGTCATTCAGGAGACGGTAGACAGGGGTCACTGACCATATATATCGATCTATGACCCACGTGTCCAAATAGAAAAACATTGGTCTGACCACTTGTTGTCTAAACTCACAAATGTCCAGTCAACGAAGAGACGTTTACCTCGTCATCGGCGGAAGTGGTTTCGTCGGTCGACATATCGTCGAGCATCTCCTCGCTCGCGGGGACGTCGTTTCTGTGTTCGACATCGTCCAGAGACACCACGACGTCCCGTTCTACTCTGGAGACATCACCAGCGAGCAAGAGGTGCTCGATGCCATTCGCAAGGTGAGTTTACTTTGCTCTCCTTAGGTTGGGCCAGGAGGTGACTGTTATGCACAAAGTCTGGCACGACCTGTATCATACACACTGCTTCGCCTATGCACGGTGCCAAAGACCCTTCGATATATTTCAAAGTCAACGTAGAGGGCACCCAGGCTGTCATCAACGCTGCAGTGGCTGCTGGCGTTCGAAAATTGGTTTACACGAGCTCAGCAGGAGTCGTGTTTGATGGGAATGACGTGATAAACCTTGACGAACGCGCACCATACCCTGAAAAGCCGTTCGATGCGTATAATGACTCAAAAGCCAAGGGCGAGGCGCTTGTTCTCGAGGCAAACGGGAAAGGTGGTCTTCTCACCGTCGCACTGCGTCCCGCCGGCATCTTTGGGTGAGTTTTTGCTGTTCCCTACCATGTCCGTTTCTTCGCTAGGGTGATCGTGTGCTCACTCGTCATTGCCTTTAGCCCTGGTGACCGACAGATGATGGTCGGCCTCTACCAAGCGTACCAACGTGGTCAGACTCACTTCCAAGTTGGTGATAACAACAACTTGTTTGACTACACCTACGTCGGGAACCTCGCTCAAGCGCATCTCCTCGCAGCCGACAAGCTTGTCGACCCTGCTCCTACATCCGACAGTGCCTCAGAGACCACGCTCGTTGACAACTCCATCCTCTCGACCCTCCACCAATCACTACCACCCGTATCCGCCACCACCGGCTTCCATCGCGTCCCAACCTGCAACGCCCGCCCACTTGGTCCCTACATCACCCCTCCTCCAAACGCCTCCGCCATCGAGGCCGCCTTCAACGCCCCCCACGATCCTCGCAAACCCACTCACCCCATCATCCGCAACCGCTTTGATCAATTCTCCGACAACGCCCTCGGAGCTGCCCCCACGAATCCTCTCCAAGTCGCCGGTCAAGCCTTCTTCATCACCAACGGCGAACCCGTTTACTTTTGGGACTTTATGCGCGTCATATGGCTTGCGCTCGATCCACCGACGGAGCAAGGGAAGGAGAGAGCGCAGCGAAAGACGTTGGTCATTCCACGTGCGTTTGGGATGGTACTTGGATTTTTGGCGGAGACGTGGGCGGGGTTGATTGGGAAGGAGCCTGGGTTTACGAGGTATCGGGTTGGGTATAGTTGTGCGACGAGGTATCATAATATGGAGAAGGCGAGAAGGGTGCTTGGGTATGTACCTGAGGTGGGGTTGGAGGAGGGCGTGCGGAGGATGGTAGAGGTAAGTTATATGCGTTTCAGTGTGCCTTTTTCTGTGAATCGCTGACGCGCGAGTGTGATCCACTAGTGGTTCAAGGCGGAGAACGGCCTCGCATAGATGGGGGAATGCGGTGTCGCCGCATAACTCATGATTAGATACCTGCTTCATGGGTTTGCAAGACTCGCAACTGCCTCGCATAGAGGATTGGAATTGGTCCTTAGTTGTGATGCTGGACTTGGATGCTGTCAATTTTACCTACATATACCTGCTTGCTTCCGTATCTTATAAGATTCATATACACATGTCGCGCATTCAAAGTTACTCCAGTAGCTCATTTCCATATCTAGAGACGAAATCGGGGTGAACCTCGAAATCCAAAAATGAAGGAGCGAATTAAGATAGCGATCGAAAGCATGCGACAAATATATGTATCTAAGTCTACCCATGGACGACGGGCCGCGAAATAAAACCGCATCCATGGCATCCAGTCCAGAGAGGTCCTATTATCCACCGGAGGGGATCTCCCACTCCAATACTACAATGTATATGCACAACCACGAGTCAACGAACCAACGGTATCCCTTCCAGCCGCCCACCTGTTTTCCCTTTTTCTTCACGAGGTCCGTCGGTCCGGTTCTCGTGTAGAACTTTCCATGTGGTGGGTAAATGTAACACACATTGGAACACTGCAACTTGCTCGTCCCTGGTTCCGAAACACACACAGGGCGATGACAGATGGACGCATTCGACGGCCTTGTGAACTGACCAGCAACGTGGGTAAACGATCAATGAAACCGCTCGGACGACAAGCTTGCTTTGTCTGGCTCGTTATCCGTCTGTTCGAAATAGGAGAGCAATCATGATTTGTGTGAGGCTCGATGATTCGAACTAAGAACAAGACCGACCTGGGACTTGGACGACTGGGTCGACCGTGTCAACACCTGCGAGTACTCGTGCTACGAAGATGGCGTCAACGAAAACAAAGTGTAGAAGAAATGGAGAGACGTACTCCATGTTCGTCCTGGTACATCTTCCTCAACTCAATTTCCGTTCCTTCGCTCTCGATATCGTCATGTCGACTCGTATTGAAGTTCACGGATTGAGCCGTCTATAAGTTGATATGTACGAATACATCATTAAGCGCAAGTGACAACGCCAAGTGGCGAAGATAAACTCACCCCTTTGACATCGGTGACATTGAACCTGATTGCGCTTGGTAGTGTGGTATTGGTGGAAACTTTCCGATCGGTAAGGGAGTCTTCTTCGTTGAGACCTTGTCCGTGCTTGACCTCGCGCGAGTTAAGACTGCATGGTCACGTGTTAGCTCTAGGATATTTTAAATATAGGAATGAACGTACAGTCCAAGCACCGTGTTCACGTAGACTAGCATGATAGTGAGCGTCATAATAAAAACCACAGAAAAAACACCTACGTTTGCAAGTGATCATTTGTACGGGGATCCAGAATTGCCTGGTGGGAGCGGCTATGAACTAGAAGACCGATAAGGAGCCGTCTTCTATGGGAACAGAATGAACCTACAACGCAAAAGTACACGACATGAATGATTCTGGATTCATTATCATCTCAGTAAATGTATGCGCAACAAGGGCATGCAGTGTACGTACGTGAATGCTAATCCTCGACCCACGAGCATGGTAACAGCATACTCCCAGATGCCTTTTGGTCTACAAGATGAGGTGAGTCAACCGAGAAGTCCGATCAAATCAAAAGGTAGGGAAAAAACTCACATTGGCATTTCAGGGTACCGTGATCGACGCAAGCAATGGCACATAGTCACAAACACGAGCACATCCGCTGCTGCTGCTGTGAATTGACTGAAGGCTGAAACGACCTAGAATTCGGTGAAGATAACACAGATCAATTACACCCCTTGTCACAGGCTTGCATAAGGCACGTACTTCCATCTTTGAAGAGCCAAATGCCGAGAGCTGTGGTTGTGCAAACCTGATAAGCATGACATTGTCAACGATGTGGAAAGGATGAGGTGATAGCTGGTCACGAACATTTGCGCTGAAGAAGCTGTTTCGAGGTGGACGGGCAAATAAGTCAATCGAATCGCTGAGGGTGGGTATGATATTGGGGACTCACTCAAACCAAAAGCTGTGCATAGCTATCATGTCAACAATGGTCGGAGGTGATAGAAAAGACGACATACTGAACGAGATGAATGACAGGAAAGTCTAGAGTGTTTCGCGACATCAGATCGTCAAAACGCACGATCAACAAACCCAAACTTACCACTACTATTGTGACCAGCTTGGAGCCCCCGGTGACTACGAGAATGGTCAGCGGTTCACTTGGATCGGTCGGCTGCCGATAGGGCATACCTTGTAAAACCCGATGTGCAAAAAATCTGGAACCGAACGAGGTTATATCACAAACCTAGGCAACAATCGTTACTCACAGTTGTGAAATAAACGTGAGAATGACCTATTTAGACGATGTTCGATGACTGGCCTACTTCTCGGAGTTTGGATTCACATACCGATAGCATATATTGAACCTTTCGGAGTGGGATTCACCACATTAGGTCTCAATGCATGACGAAAATGCGCAAAAACTCACACAGAAAGTGCTGCTCGAATACGTGAAGTCACAGCATGGCACGCAGAGATGCGAGTACTTACGTAGTTGCATATAAAATGTCCATATTGACATCGAACATGATGATCAGATAATAGTAGAGTCTTTGAATCAGGGCATGAGACATTGTCATCCGGATGAGGGAGCGAAC
Source organism: Chalciporus pseudorubinellus (assembly GCA_038092895.1). Taxonomy (NCBI): domain Eukaryota; kingdom Fungi; phylum Basidiomycota; class Agaricomycetes; order Boletales; family Boletaceae; genus Chalciporus; species Chalciporus pseudorubinellus. Next base: position 6,357 of record JBBPRG010000065.1, on the reverse strand, counting down.
ATACACTTCAGAAACTGAAACTGATGAGATAGAGAGTTCAGCTCAAAGATAATGGGCATACCTATCGCTGATGCTGCTGTATCCAGAGTGCTGGATATTGAATGAAGCAGTGAAAATGATGTGATCGTAATCCACGATTGAGCCTACCATAGCACGACGACCTGCATGACGGAGAAAAGTGAGCGAGACGATGCAGCGTTGGGGGAGATTGACACGGACGAGGTACTTTATCCATTGAAGATCCTTTGGGTATCGTGAGTAGTAAATGTATGTTTCTGCGCACACGGGTTGATGAGCTTTTCGGAAAAAAAGTGGTAAAGGACGTACGGAAGAATGTGAGACCGTAGAGGACGGTTGCTGCGACGAAGCCGACGAAAAGAACACCCAAGTTCTCTAGCTCTGCGGGGGATGGAGGGGTTGTGGGTTCCGTTGAGCTCATCGTTGTCGTCCTGAGTAGAGGAGGGGAGCGAGGGACATGAGACAAAATGCGTTCCCTCAGCCGAACGTTATATCTCACAACCAGCACAATTCAGTTCAATTCAATTCAATCGGCTCCTTTTAGCTATATTCTCCGTCCCTTTTCCTTTACCGCGACCGGTTCCTTTAACCTCCGCGACATTACTACCCCCATCAATAAAAAGGGTCCAACCTCCCAACGAAAAATTTCCTCGCAGCGGAGTGTTCAGTGGTAGTGATATTCCGGTACGAGTCCGAGGCGCTCGAGCTGAACGTGCTCTCTCTTCAGCGACTTAGTTTATAAGTTTATGCTTCACCGCTTGACCTGAATCATGACGGTTCTGCTTCAAGTTGTAAGGGATTAAATTTCGTCGAGACATCGAATCAGGAGGGTGTTGCTTCAAGTTTATCCCATGGACAACGTGCTAACACCGCCGATTGACATCCAATCGGCAGCCGGGCATGCCAGCTGTTGCCGCAAACGGAGTTCGTTTCCACTCCGTTGTTCGAGGACGGCGGCCCGTCAACTCCAGCCAAGAGATGCGACTGAAAATTTAGCGAATGGCAACAGGATCGCAGCTAGGCGAGCGGGTAGATACGAACCTACTGCAGTAGACATCTTGTACTGACTATTCATCTGTAGCATCCTCGAATTCGAGCTCCTGTCGAGTTGTGATGAGTCCGGCGGTGAGGTTAAGTCGATCTCGTTTGTAAGAAAATTGGTTTTTCACTTTTGCTTCCCTCGACTCGATGATCGATCACGCATCTGCCGACCGAGCGATCGCGTTGAAGCAGTGGCCGGAAAATAGTGGGCACTCGCGAGCAGTGAGCCAAGCATGGACCCAACTCTCCACATGAGAAGAATGATGATGGCCCTGGATAATTCTGGCAGAGCGTTGGTATGATAATGGTTCGAAGAATCTGGTGGATGATGAGAATGCTTGTGGAGATCATTGCCATCTATCGTTTCGAGTGCCATTGAAGAACTCGGCAGCAAGTTTGAGCATTGTTGCGGGTCCGACCAGTCAACAGTGGGCCGGTCACGGTGGATGAAGTGCTAGCACCTACACAATCAACATGGGCACATTGCACAGCCGGCATAGCTTCCAAACATCCATCACAGTAGCAGGTCTACTCAGGTTACTACTAGTAGATCAACTGATAACAGATACCTAAACGTTTGACTACTCTATTTGGACGTGCTTCCTTTGGATCCGAACAGCGGGTTCATGCTGGGATCAACCCTGAATCTCCTCTGCATCCAATCTCGCATATCTCGATCTCTGCTGTGAACCCCATCAGGTTTTTCCAACCTGAGAACAACTCTTCCCCATCTCGCGTGGTGCTCCGAAACTCAACAAACTCAACCTACGTTTTTTGGGACCATACGAACTGCCGCCCGATTTCTCGTCTCCATTTGACAGATCTCATCATCGGTGATACGTCCAGATTCCGCTTTCGAGTGGTTGCGCAGACTCCGCATGCCCCCCCCTAAGATTCTAGGAGTCGAATTCTTGAACAGAGACAACTTAAGATCCTTTGCACAGATCGCCCTCCCCAACTGCGCAGGCTCGTAACTTGCTCAGCGGTATCGAGAAGTTTAGATTGGTTACGTTCCCTCCCTGTCAACAGAAAGACATCAAGACGTCATACCGGGTATTAGAGAACGCCAAATCACTCACTGGGAGCTTTTCGATACATGAACATCGCCTGTTCCTCGAAATCCTTGGGATGCCTTGCGGATTGGCGGGTCGAGGCTTCTGGCTACTTCTACTCTAGCCTCTCCGAACCATCGAATGGGTGGCCTGCCATCCATCTACGAAAGAGACATTGGGTCACCCTATCAAATCATTGTACCTGGATAGATCGTACCTGAATGATCACGAAGGCCCGGGGTTAGAGTACGATGATAACGTACGATCATCTTGTAGTGAGGATAGGCAGTATGAGAGACTATTGCATTGACAGACACACGCACATCAATAGAGTATTCTGTCGGCGCGTGAGCGTAGGAAAGAATCAATCGGGCTAGCGAATGACTGGTCCGTTTCGACTACTTACTGGGTCTGACTCCGAGGAGATGTTGCTTGCGTCGGATTCGGGTTAGCTTGGAAACACGTTTCCTTGGCGTAGCTTCCTCAGACAGCGGTCGCCGATTGTGGGGCCGTCCCCTTGGGGAAAACAAGTCGGGCAATGTCGAGTTGACATCATGCAACTTGAGCAGACCAACTTGAACAACCTCCGCCAGTGGATAATTGAAGAGTTGTGATTGGTGGATTTATCCATGAACTTACCAGTTTACTGAGAATAGTCGAGCTTTTGGCTCCGCCATGTTTTGTAGATGCGGCTTGGCAACCCCGCCCTTTCATATCCACTGGCGGGGTATGAGCACGATGCTGGAGATCTACGTAAATGTTGCCGCACAAATAACTCGACTGTTCTCTGGGATCAGATTAGCCTTGGCAAAATGGCAAGACAACAGCATCAGAGCATCAAATTAGCAACCACATACTTCAAGTTCTGGGTCGGATTGTACTTGGTACGCTCACATTTCTTGATTGTCCAATAGCAAAACTGCAGGAACACCTTGATAATCATTAGGTCTGACATATGTGCGTAGAAGATACTGCGTTAACTTACTGGCAGCCGAAGGACCTGCAGTAAGCCGCGTAATTTCGGAGGATTTCCTAAAGCGGAGGTCGGCTTCAAGCGCAGTACCGCACCGTGACTAGCGACAGCAACGGCGACTCGGAGCACGATATTCGCAGCGACGACAAGCCAATTCATCAAGCCATTGTACGTGCTGTACTTCTCGTGTAAGAAAATGTAGATCATGATCATGTTTCATAATGTGTTGCGCATCCAGGTTCAAGTTCGATGGGAGGAGGCCAGGGTGCAAACGTGAGTAATGTGTCGGACCCGCCAAGGCTGTATCCTGCCTTCTCTTCCGCTCGTGCTTTAATCTAATCTTCTTTAATCTTGGCTTCTAGACAGGCCCAATCTTGACCGACCCAGCCGCTTTACGCAAATCTCTTAGCCCTCAGGTAAGCGCTTCCCCCTTGTTTCCCTACCATCACCTTCGTGCCATTTCTTCCTGGTCTGTCACGACTGGGTATCTTTCGCTCAGTCATGGTCGAACCTCCTTCTACAATCTCGCTCTCCACTCGTCCCCGCCGTCTAAGTTGGTTGCAGTGGCATAGCCATCAGAAGATGCCAAGCAAAGATCTTGCCAAGTCTCTGGAGGATCATGTGCTACCTTCACCACGGGAGGAGTGCGAAAACGGCTGCACAAATGGTTCGGGCTCGACCACACCCCGTATCGAGCCTGGTGCTCGTATATCCTCGAGACCAACCACACCGAATCGGACATCCGTTTCGTCTCTTTCTCAGTTGCTTTCGTTCCACCATTCACCCCATTCTTCTGCCTCTCATCATGTCCAGCAGGCCTACCAATCACCTTCCACTTCAATTGCAGGCTCTTCGCAACCCACCATGTCGAACTCTGGTTCTACGGCCGCTAGACAGGAGATGACCACTCGCACGACTGGTTCTTTTGGGAAGATGGCGTTGCGCGGTCTCACCTCATTATCTCTCTCACGCACGAATACAAACACTGACGACAAAGAGAAGGAGAAGGAAGCACGTGGACGCAGTTTCGTAAAGAGTAAACCACGCTCCTCTTCATTCGTTCTTCCGTCAAGTTCGAAGGACAAGGATAGAGATAGGGACAAGGACTCTGCTTCTCTGACTTCGAAAGAGTCCGTGCGTGCACGCTCGCAGTCACCGTTTAGTCTTCGCCGTTTCCGTTCTCGCGATCGGGACCAATCACCGGCTCCGCTGCCACTCGAAGAGTCAGACAGCGAGTCAATCACTTCTCGGCGTTCTCCAGCTGTTCGTCCTCGGACTGCGTTCACCGATGAAGGAGATTCGGGCTCAGAATATGCTGGAGAAGAGACGGAGGACGAAGATGACGACTGGAGCGACGACGTCTCCGGCGTCTTTGATTTTGTCACGGAGCGCAATACGGAGCAGAACGCACACATTGCTATCGTGGAGAGTGATGGGCTCCCTCTGGGTGAGGCTGATGGGGAAGGTGACGGTGATGCTGCCATGGACCCTGACCCTCTGGGCGAAGGGGTAAACGTGGTTGTTCCGCCCGAACCATACTTCCCTTCAACCATGAACCGGTCGAGCTTTAGCTCCATGCGAGGTAAACGTGGTGCCGTCAAGAGGAAGAAGTCGAAGCATGTCGAGGTGCTTCCGCTAGCCACATCACGACCGTTGTTCCAGCGTGACCGGTGTACTATCACCATCACCCAAGGTTTCCCCGATACTTCCGGAAGAAGAAAGAAGACGTACGTGGTGGCCAGCGATCTGAGTGAGGAAAGTAGATATGCCACCGAGTGGTGCATTGGAACGGTTCTCCGTGATGGCGACGAAATGTGAGGATTTTGTGTTTCTGTGTATGCTCAATCCTCTATATCACACCTCCAGGTTGATTGTGACCGTCGTGGAGAACGAGAGCAAAGGTGGGTCTCATATGAGAACACAAGGTTATTGATTGGGTCTGACGATCGTCTGCAGTTGACCCTCCTGTGCCAAATCCAGCGGATCGTGCCACCAAGTTGCGTAGTCAACAGGAGGTGGGTGACGCTCCCCCACGACACAATCGAACGTGCCTCTTATCTATCCCATAGCGTCAAGGGCTTGCCTATATTCTCGTGAGACAGGTCACCTCGCTTCTTCAACGAACTAGGTTACAAGTCGCCATTTCGTGTCAAGCTTGGCATGCAAAGAATGCTCGCCACATGCTTCTTGATATCGTCGACTATAATGAACCGACCATGTTGATCGTTGGCTCACGGGGACTTGGTCAAGTCAAGGGGTATGCTGCATCTCTTACATGATCCGAACGCCATTCCGCTCTAACGAGTTTGGTTGTCAGGATCCTCCTCGGATCAACGTCATATTATCTCATCCAGGTGTTATCTCACTATCTCTTTTCGCAAAGTTTATGGTTGACCTTTTTTTTTTTATCTGGTTGTTTTTGGTTTGTTTGTTTGTTTTCCTCAACGATGTTTTAGCGCTGTTCTGTACCCGTTATGGTCGCTCGTCGGAGGCTCAAACGACCTCCGAAACGTTCGGCGCATCTCGCGAAGCACCGCGTACACGTATCGCTCGCTGAAGCTGGTATCGATCGAGTTGCTGCCAAGGTGGACCATGACGTGGCCGTTATGCGAGATGAGATGCAGAGGGATGATGAGCGGAGGGCGTCGAAGGATGGTTCGCGTGGGATCGAGGAAGTGGCAGGCGAAGGAGAGGGCGAAGGCGATGGCGAAGGAGAGGGTGAAGAAACCGTGGAGGACGGCGAGGACGGCGGAGCATACCTTGGGACTAAGACTAGGGGATGATGACGATCAGATGCTCATCGTCCGTGTGCGTGTCGGAGGTGCGGGTTTGGATCGTCTCCCATTCGTCCGGGTTCATTTCCTGGATCGTCTTTTCTTGCGCAGAATTCGAACGCGTGTTTCTTTCTTTTTCGTATGGCACACTTGTCGCTGGCGATCAGACGGTATGTTTTGTCACGGTGGCTGGACTTTTGGGGGATCGCGGAGGCGATTCCTTACTTTTGATGTACTTCCTTTATTTATGTCCGCTGGTGTGGCACCAGTTCTTATTTGCAATCATCATTCACAACAAATCGTTCATAAACCTTAGTGTGCTATCGAATTTGGAGGCGGAGCTAGCGAATATGTTCACGCCCCTGCCCAAGGTAACCAAATCGTGGCTATCATGACAGTGCATAATCATCTAGTAGGTATCCACGAGAAGGCACTGAAGGTTGCAATACGACATCCATTAAATTATTTGAAGTCAACGACATAAGCGAGTACATCATCG
>JBBPRG010000064.1:0-26543 GCA_038092895.1 Chalciporus pseudorubinellus | reverse complement strand
CGGTCGAGTTTACTTTGACACCCTCAGCCTGGAACTCGCCATTGCAGATAGGAAGGACTCTGTCGAGGCAGTCCTGGAACAAATGCGACCCGTCCATGGAATGTGGCGGGTTATCACGGCCACTACTACAGTCCGTGAGGAAAGCTTTCAGCATTTCGTCAACCGAACACTCCTGAAACTTTTCGACATATATATCGCCGGACAGTCTGCAAGAGCATGTTAGAACGGTAGATAAAAAGGTGATGCTGTGAAACTCACAGCACATCGGCAGTGCTAATTTTCTCGCTGACTGTCACAGTACTAGCAAAACTTTGGGCTTGCGGCGAGCTCTGCAAACTTGAATTGGGGTTGGCACGACGGTCAACTCGCAGCGTTTGCGGACTGTTTTTTGTGTCCGCAACTCTGCTAGTAGTAGTCATGTCGTGTTGTTGCAAGCTCAGGACACAGGAGGTAGATGATGCGCATTGACACTGTAGGGGCAAACACTCAGTAGATGAAACTCCTATATATAGCTACGTTGGTAGAATCGAACTCGTCTACTACATGGGCTAAAAGTACTCAGTACTTCAAGGATATGCTAACCACTCCGGTCCACTCGTAAGAAGCAAACAGAAACACAGTAATCGCCAGGGGGTGTAAAACACATGCACAAGAAGTTCAACAACAGGGTACACGCACTCCATGGACCAGTCATCAGTTCGTCAAAACAGAGCAGACTCAGGGTCCAAACGGTCATGCCGCAGGCGTCATCTTCGTTCACGGAAGCAAGCGAGACTTTTCATTGACAAAGCAATCTTCGGCCTAGGCGAGATCGCATGAGGGTCATATATTAACAATGCTCAGGCATCAGAACACGAACCTCGTTTTGTTTCACCAGCTCGTATTGCTTCGCGCGCTTGGCACGCGCGTTCCTCGTGTATGCCGCGATGGCAAAGAGACCAAAGGAGACGAGGGAAACGATCGCGATCAACACGGACATGGGGTGACCCTCGCTCGTGGTGTTAGCACCGAAGTCGAATGGGAACCAGCCTGTGGAGCATGCAGATGCCCACTGCTTTTCGTCCGAGATAGCGTGGCGCTGTGAAATCACAAGCATGAGCAAAGCGTGTTCCGAGGAGATACTTGGTGATACACACTTCAAGGCGATAGATGAACTCGGTGACTGGGATGGCCTGCTCGGGGTGCCCAAAGATATGGAGTGTTTGAAACTCGCTGTCTTCAGTGCCGTTCTTGAACTTGACACGAACAAAGTCGCGCAGCTCAGGAGCAGGACCACGAATAAGTTCGAACGACAAAACCGAAGCATAGTTGGCTGTGTATCAGGTCAACAGAGCGAAGTAGCAACGGAAGACAGATAAACACGCACGGATGCCATGGAGTGACCCGCTATGACCTACCATATCCAACATGTGGAAGAGAGAAATAAAAGGCTGGTAACTGGTCTCGACAAGCAAGATACGCAGCGGGTCATCTTCGAATGCAATTCGCTCGAGGGACCGGATGATTGGAGAGAGGATGGTTCGTCCGGCGACTGTACACTTGGTCAGTCGCTTTGACCATACGTACGAGATTCTGGCTCACTGTTTCCTACGCCCCCAATTTCTTTGTCAGAGAAAACAGCATCTTCTTTGTAGTTCACCAAGCTCCGTGCCTGCTGAATCAAACCCGGGGGAAGTCGGAATGCGAAGCTCTGATTGTAGATAAGCTGCGTGTTCAAGTAATCATAGACCTGTTCCGCGAAATTGTGAGAGGGAAGTATATGAGCGATCGGTTCCACGTACGTTCCACTACAAATGACAGCGGGGATTAGTATTTGCCGGAAGTCGAGGATGCAATGGGTGCGCTTACCATGTCAATAAGAGTTGTAGGCCTACCGAACATGTAGTCATGGACTGATCCAAAGAAGTGCTGAGCGTCTTTGGAGGTTTGTTTGAACTCATCCGAGTTATAAACTTCGGAAACGTGTTTCTTGAAAGCCTAGACACAGTTTAAATGAAGAGTGTCCACGTGGCCTGAGATGCGATATGCAAACCTTGCAGTCAATCCAAGGTTCGAGCACGCGATCACCTCCTTCGGTAGCCATTTCAACGGGTACATATTGATAGCCTCCGAGAGGAGAAACGATGGTAGATCCGTTAGCAAGTTTTATCTGGTTGAAGGGTGTGGGTGGGAACATCCCCTGCAACAAGGCAATGCTGGAGTCGAAGATCGCAGTGCCTTCTCCACCCGACTTTGCCTGCACATGAACTTGAGTGGGTGGGATAGGGTGAGAAGGGTCCAGGGGCATGTCAAGGATGTGGAGAGGAGACGATGAGTCCAGGTATGTGGACCTAAGGTAAGAGCCGAGCTGGAAAGACTCGGCCTGTCATCCTGACATGTCAGCATGCACAACCAAGAACGAAGAATTGAGCATACTCACGGCACCGAGAGGTGTAGATTCGGCGAAGGACGGTGCGTAGCTGAAGGGATCTTGAAGGTACTCTGTCCTGTCGCCGTTACGTGCGAGGATGAGTACACCGAGAACTTTGGATACCATGTTCGATCGTGAAGAGTCGTCAAAATACGATGTTCAACTGTTCGTGAGGTTACCGTCCAAAGGCTGAGGTGAGCACCAAGGATGAATGAACGTTGGGGAGCCAGCAATCATGCGAGGGTTTAGATATCCTTTGCCATGAGGCGGGCATCGCCAAGTAACTTAGCGAAGCGACTAATGGCGATGATGCGACACATGTATGAGTGTCATGAGACGTCCCGGTCCATTCTCTGCCACGCTTCGATAATGACTGGGGTCATGAAATGGCGGTTCTGGCGACCACCCCAACTGGCACTTGCCACTTGTACGTTCGTGGGCACCGGAAGCTCGAAATCGCCTGAGGATCACGTCAGCCATGCTGCATGCCGGGAAAGATTAAGGGAAAGAAGAGACTTTATTGCAAAAGTACGAGCTGGATGCGGTCCAGCTTGCGCCAGGACATGCAAGGGACATGTGCAAGAAGCATGGCGGCTAGTCCGAAATAGCCTAGTCGGTGCACGTGCGTGTGCGATGTATTACGGCGAAGAAAAGATCCATAACTTCAAGCCTTCTCTCTTCAACCATTCGACGGCTGAAAACTTGTTGTTGGACGTCGTGGAAGATATTGTGTGGGCACAGTAAATATGATCTCCGTCGCCGTCTTTGGATCTTCAGGAAAACCCTGCGCGCCAAAGCCCTAGAAACGCCCGTAATAATGGACACGAGTCAGACATGTGGTGGAGGGTAGGGATCCCAAAGACGTTCAAATTGCGATACGAGCACCGGTTCGGCTCAAATACCCGCGGAAACGAACAAGGGCCAAATCAACTCCACGCGGGGGTGGTTGACGAATTCACAGATCACTATCAAACTGCAATAATTGACCGCAGCCTGTTAGTCTTGCGGAATCAACGTGGACAGGTCCAGGGACCTTGAAATGATATCTACTTCTTTCTAGGGCTCAGGCCACCGCACCAACCAACCCAGTTTTCGATGCAAGGATCAAATTGGCGGTGCTTGAAGAAGCTAAGAACCGAGCACAGCGGGTAATGTACAAAGACCGGTGCCCCTTCTCGCTCGATCGAACACCACTGATACATAACGACTTCTTTGCAGTGATGGCTTCCGAGTCTTGTGAACTTGAACACAGCAAGTTCATAATTCTTTCATGAAACTGCCGAAGCTGAAGTGTAAGTGGGACGATACTCAGTTGTTCTCAATCTTCAGCTCGCCAACTAATTGGTCCACTGGATGCTTCAGCGCGTCCATGTTGCCACTGCCTTCGATTTTCATCGCTCATGTACGCAAATTCCTATCATATCGTTGGGTCTGGAAAGATCGTTCATACTGTATATGATACACGCAGTGCATACAGCTGGGATTACCTCGACTCAAAATTAAATGTATCTTGGAATGTCCCTCAGAGAGGTTACTGAAAGCCCGAAATTGACGATACCTACCCTGATCTCTCTTCCCTCATACGATCGAGCGCTGAGCATGGAGAAGGACGATCCAAAAAACCTCAGGCTGATTGGAACTTCCGTCAGATGGCTCCATGGCGTCGCTTCGCTCGCATAGCTTCTTGACTACGATTGGCTGGCGTGCCTACCTCTGGGGTGCCATTTCACGAGCACCGGATCGTATCAATCGGAGATGAGCACTGAATAGTGCATACGTTGAGTCTGGAAATAGTTCGATGAACGAGGTCAGATTCTTCCGTTCAATCCTACATGGGACTACCTACTATCATAATGATGGATGATGATGATTAACGCCATGCTAGCTAATCTTCATGGTAATGCCTGCGGGCATGCCCTACTCTGGGTAGCGTATGCCACGGACGACCTAACGGAAACGGCATCCCTGTTATGCATCAGGCCATGGAGAATTTCGGACGCCAAAGGTCCAGCTAGCAACATCATGATAGCATACATTTGGTGATCATTATGTTTCCTTGTAAGTATTGTACTTTCCTGTGTGTCTATTCATGATACCAGCTGTTGTTGCAAGTAGAATGGATGCATCGGTAGGCCCCACAGTGGCGGTGAACACAGTCCACGGGCCTGAAACTGCTGGAAATGCCTCAATCGCTGATGCCTTTCTTCCAATCAGACAGCCGATGCCGTATGAACACCTCCCAGCCTGAGACCTCCCTCCCATGTGGAGTTTCCCACACAGGATCAGCCCAATCCATGTTCAACATATCATCGACATCCTCAATCCCTAGCTCCTCGTGAAAGCCGTCAAAGTCGAAGTACTCGTACTCTTTGCGGATGTCGCCGCCGAGAAAATGGACCAGCAGGCAATGCCGGACATGTTTGCGAAACAGGCTATCGCTTGGCCGCATGGTCGGATCGGTGGATGAGAAGTCCAGTAGACGGGCTGGTCACCAGACTAGCAGTCTCCGAAAGACGACTGTGTGTACTAGTAGAACGCGAGCTCCGTCGATCTCGGCGACACGGTGTGCCGAGACGTCTCCTAATCACAGCTGTGGAGGTATCAACGAATATCTTGTAGAACACCATGTCCGGGACGTGCCGGTGATTTTTGACATCATGATCTTTGTTCTCCTCTGCAATCTCGTACTACACTTTCTTTAAAATACTGGGTTCGCTCTCGCGTGATTCTTCTGCCCACTTGCAGAAGACTTTAGCGACGAGACCGTCCTCGCGAGAGTGTGTCTGGTTCGTCGCAGGGAAAACGTTGGTGGCCCTGCCATTAAGACCGAAGTGTGCAATCCGCTCCTTCGACGACTCGGATAGTCCAAGGGTGAGGGCAATGTCCCCCCATCCAGCCCCATCCTGATCGTCATGGAGCGCCGTCTCGCGAAACTCCCATGGGCAGTCTTGTACACTGGCAGTTTCCTGGTGGTTGGGGTTTCAGTTTCACTCATCTTCTGATTCTCATTCATTATTCTCAGACTCCACAGCTTCATGTTTGAGTGAATAAAATATCTTTCTATCGGTTTTCCTAGTATTTTACCTACACCACCTTTTTACTATTCCTAACAAACATACTAGTATACACTATGATTTCTCGGCCTTGTCACACAAATGTAACACACCGCACATTTCGATGATATTACATGTCGTCTACCTGAGTGTTGTCGCCAGTAGAATTGCGTTCTTGCGAATCATACAGACGCCGCTGTACAAGCTGCTCGTGGACCCCCTTCCCGAGTGGAGTGCCCCACGCAGGATGGTCCAGGTTTGACACTAAGCCTTCCCATATCTCCTCCGGGCGGGTGGACACAATCTCTAGCTCACTCAGAAATTGACCAAAGGGGTCGTCACCGTACTCTTCGCAGAGGTCGCCGCCGCAAAAATTGACCAGCAGGCAATGCCGGAAATGTTTGCGAAGCAGGCTATCGCTTGGCCGCATGGTCGAATCGATGGATGAGAACTCAAGATAGGTCTGATGGTGTAAGAGCGAGGTGGCGTCCAGCGGACCAAAGAATACCGCATGGTAGTTGTCCTGTCGGTGAAGGTCAGATGCGCGACCCCATGAAACAGTGCAGACAAACCACTCACGTCCACGTCGATTCCGAGTTGGTTTCGTTTGAACAAATTCGCAACATCGTCGTGAAGACTGAGGACGTTGGTCGCGTCCAAATACTTCTCCAGATCATCTCCCACTGGTATCAACTTGCCACTGGTCAAAATGTGTTTATAAGGCTGAATTTCCGAAATCTCAACAGAGTCCGTAATTGTCACGAAGGGAAGGGAACCAACCCGAGTGCCAAGCCAGGGAGGGTATATCCAGGTTGCCGTTAAGTGTTCTGTGCGGGCCCTAGTTATGACGCAGCGGTCGTGGTCTCGTTTGAAGACACACGTTTTCAAGTCGGAATCCACAAGGGAGTGCTAGCTCGACAGTGAGAAACAGCAGCAAAAAAAGAAATTGAATTCGTTACATTGATTTCTTGATTTTTCTTTCTCCTCTCCTCTAGTTCGAGGACGGAGCGCATAGGCATGAATTGAAGAGGGCCACTGCCTGATGGAAGGGTGGATGCAAGTGAACGGGTGAACCTTCGAACAGGACATCTACAAATTAAATACCTGTTGCACGTATGCCCAGGTCACCTGGCTGAAGGGGATCCTTCGACGTGTGCGAGAGTACCTCGTCAACGGCCGTAATGGTATACGAGAAAACCGCGAACTCTTTGGGATGCTCGACTTTGGCGTGGTACAGCTCAAAAGGAATCTTCTCCACCAATGCAGGATTGATCCAGTGTTTCCCGCAATCTCTGTAGGTTAGAATAAGTTCAATCCAGCGATATAACGTCGAAACCGCGATGGGCTCCAAGTTCTGTACATGGAGATGAAGTCCTGAACATTATTGTATGGGTTAGCGAGTGCCAGCTTGAGTGGCGAGGGAGAAAAGAGAGCTTACCGCCCTGCAAACGATTGTTTTGAAGTGACCATAGAAATAGGTTGCGCCCCAGCTTGCTCGACTTGGTTGAAAAAGCATGCAAAGGGTTGTACGTGGCTGCAGACATTGGGCCGGAGGATGGAAGGGATTGATATTAGGGAGATAGAGGCAAACGATGATCGACCCTACCTATTACAGCGCTTTGCAAATCTCTGTGGAAAATGGATTTCGAAAAGTCGACTCAAAGGTCGGGAAATCTCAGACTGCCACTCCGAGTCCCAGCAGCGCAAGAGGTTCTGAGGGCCCCAAGCGGGTATGTCTGCCAGTGGAAACAGCATGTATTCATTTTACTTTCTCATATTTGTCCATGCAGAGGACCAGGACCAGGACGGAGGTTCGGAAAAGAGTGCTACAGAGTCAGTGGACTCGGAATTGAACCAAGGATCGGGCATGTGGTTCAAACTTTGGCGGCCTACATGTCGCCCACATCTTTCCTCTGGGATCCGTTGGCAAAGTGGGTGTCTTCTGAGAGGGTTCCCAATGCACAGCCAATAATCCCACCCTTTCTTTCAAATCTTCTTAGCTGAATGTGGTCAACCAGCTTGCAGGGATCGTACCTGGTATTGAAAATTATATCAAGGACCTTGAGTCGGCCGACAAACCATACAATGCGATCCTGATGGGAGCTGACATTCATGCTCTTTTCGACGACTATCAATTTGGCATAATGGTGAGCCACTTTACTTCCGTGAATAGCATTGCTTATTGGCGGCCTGCTGTTGTAGGATGGTCACATCTATTGGTTCGAAAGGGATGGTGCACAACAAGTCGAGGATTTTCCTCTTGCCAGTGGGCATAATCCTGGCCTCGCCCCTGTTCCACCAGTGCCAGTGAATCCCAAGTCATTTTTGAAGGCGCGCTTGTTCACGGCCCTTCTGTGGCATGTGAGGGGAATGGGTTTACTCAAGAAGGCTGGTCGTATTCCGGAGTAGGAGATGTTGTATTATCTTTAATTTCACTGATACCTGTGATTCCAGCGCAAGCATTTTCTGCCCTCTCTGCAATACTTGTATGGTTTGCCCATGATGAACCTCGACAGTCGGATAAACTACGGGTCAAGGCTAGTGTCGTGTGCATACCCAGCGAAATCACATTCGAACCTTGCCCAGAATGGCTTTCTGCGCCAGAAGTAGCTCCGAAGCTACCGTCAAAATTTCGACATTGACGAATGTAAGACACAGGTTTCTCGACATCGATTGCAGATAAACGTCCCCAGAGGGAGAGAGCATTTACAGGTAGAGAAACCTCGTGTCTATTTCACCGAAGAGTCGCCTGCAAATACGCATGATGGCTGTTGAAGGGAAGAGATATCTGTGGCACTCAGCAGAGGTCGTGTGCCGCACACTGGACGACTCCGTCGACGTTAAGCCTGTCAACTGCGCCCCAGGTGATGAGGATTTGAATTGCGCTCAACGGGGATAGGATGTGGGCGTCGTGGTCTGAGTGTGCCCGAAGCGGCATGCGTGACAGATCAGGCGCAGCACCTGAGATGAACGAGGGAACAAACCTGCCTCGTCGTCGCAACAACCCATGGCATAGTCTATCATCTCATTTCGATCAAGTGCGGTAAGTCCCCAATAAATAGCATTCAAGCGCAGGAGAGCGGTGAGATGGATCGTTTTTGCTGTTAGTGATGATCAGAATCAATCAGCACGGGTGCGCTCGCATTGCCTAGCAACCGGATGTATTGTACACGGCGTGGAACAAGCAGCTTGTCGTGACTCTTGTGTGGACATCGTCGACGGAGCCGGGGCGAATGATGGGACTTCTATTTGTGGCAGGGGTTCATTTTTCGGCGACTGCCGGAGTATTCGGAGAAGAAGCAACTCAGCTGTGGCCATTCGCAGCCATTCGCGTCGATTCACTCGAGTCATTCGACCGCCGTCTGAAACGGGCACAAGCAAGCACACACCAAAGGCCACACACGGCTTGTGCTCGCGAAAAACAACATCGACACCCAATTTTTCGCGTTTGAGCTGTCGGAGCTCGCCAATCCGCTTTGACCCATCATCCCCGATTTGGTGGAGCCTTGGACCTGTGGAAAGGTGGAACAACAAGTCGACGAACAATAGGCCCCACACGCTGTGACACCGTACATATATATCTCCTTCCGTCGAAATACAACCCAGGTCTACACCCGCCACACACTCGCCCACTTTTTCTCCCCCTTGCCAGAACTCGCGTCTCTGCTCATCCCATGCCCGCATACGAAGTACAAGGCCCCTTCGGTTTACAGTTCAACCTCCAGACACACATTCCCGGCACGCTCTCCGTAGTCTACAGCACTCCGGAAGACAAATTTCTCGCACCCGGTCGGACGCGCTCCGAGCCGATAGGAGAGTCCAGTCAGGGACCCTCGTTTGGTCGCAGGACACAGAGCGAGCTTTGCCTCAATATCCCTATGCCTCGATCCACCCCGGAGGCAGATAATGCTGTGAGTACCCCCTCAGAGATCTTCTTTCGCAGTGGCTCAAGTCCTCTTTCTACTTCAGGCCCCACACCAAATCCCTTCCGCACCGTCGCCAGTTCCAACAGAAATAATTCCTGCCGAGCTGACACAAGAGGAAATCGTCGACGACATCCAACATCGCGGAGTTAAAGTTCGCGATTTTTCCTATGACAATCCCATTCCAGTCGAACAACGCGCGGCGGAATTATTCGACCCTGTTTTAGCCTGGCAGGTTTATGAAGCATTGCTGTCAGACCCTAATCCCAAGAGAAACACCATCAACGGATGCCACTTGCGCAGACTGATCGACATGGGCTGGGTCAACGAAGAAGCTGATAGAGATCTATGGATGCAGAAAGATAGGGAGGCATTGCAGAAGTTTGACAGCCGCCCGCACTACCCCTGGAGGGCCCTCAACTTATCAAAACCTGCAAAAGAAAAACTTAAAGAGGTGGCCACTGCGAGATTCCAATGGGTAAACGCCGATCAGTTGCAATCTCAATTTATGGGCCGAGTATCCCGCATCCCTGCCATGTTCCGTCGCTCTCGCCCTCTCTCTCCCCATCAAAAGCGTCCCGCCGACGACGCAACCGGATCCGAGGAAGATCCTGAGGTCTCACCTCGGTCGAAGAAGAGACGTCTATTGACTAGTGCTCCCCCGACTCCAGAGGCGCAACCAGTTTCGAATGTGTACGTTCCGTTAACGCTGGTCAATGGCAAGCCGCCACAGCAGTTCCCGGCCGGACACCCTTCAGACAGCTCGTCGTCGACCCTCCCCAGCAGCACCGCAGCTTCGTCGCCACAATACTCTCCCAATCGCTCGCTACAACGCGAACTTTCCATGTCTTCCGTCCCCTCCCCCTTTTCCTCAGGTATCTCTCGCTCGGACTCTCGGACTCCTCTTGCCCAAGGTGCTGGTCAGGAATAGTCGTAACCCTCTACTCCCCCTCGCTGTCGTCGTCCAAGATTCCAGGACACAGCACGTAAGGTGTACGGATTTTTTCTAAGAGTATTTTGGGGGCTTAGAGGTAACATTGTATTAGTAATTTATCCAACTTGTTACCCTCTTGTAATATTCCGTTCAAGGTCAAAAATCCGTCTTTGCGGGGCCCCCCGATCATTTTGCAGGTGTAGCAATGGCAATCAGGCCGGTGGCTGATGTTAGCGTTCGTGTGAGAACCATCACGGCGGGGTATATAATGTCTCGTTTTCTCGACGAGAGATCATCTATTATTTCCACCCTCCTGAGCTATCAAGATTGGTTATAAATGAGGAGGTTAAATGTTTGCTGCGTTCATGCTTTTAGGGGCAGTCACTCGCGCTAACGCCTGGGTCAGCGATTCGAGATGTCTCTGCACCTACGAAGAACCATGGCGGCCAGATGCTGGCATTCGCCTTCTCGCAACTTCAGTCCCAGGTCTCTCGGCCGCTCATCCGAGTCGGCGTTGACGCGCGCTCGGTATCAGACTCATCCAAGCTGTCGTCACGGTCATCACGATCGATTCCGCGGTCGAACATACGCATACCCTCGAGCCGGTCATCAAGAACAAGAACAGGAACGAGCCTGAGGGGATTCGCAAGTTGAATTGGCGCTCGTCTCCGAGTTTTCCTGGCACTGGCACGGTAGACTGGACCAGCTTTGAGACGTTCATACGGTTCCGCCGGTCCGGGCGCCATGGGTCCGACACTGGCAGACGCATGTTCAAGTTATCTAGACGCGACCATCGCGGGCATTGCCATGTGCGATCAACTTGAAGGCAGCGTGCCTGTCATTGGCGTTGACGCGCGCTCGGTATCGGACATCCAACTTGAAGCTGCCAGTGCAGTCACTGGCAATTTCGCAGTCGGGAACCAACGAAAGGCTAAAGCGGGTCGTCAAGAATACGGGGTACTGGTTTTATCATGAATCGATATGATCTGATTGGTGTCGCGAAGGTAGGTACTGGGCCCGGGCATGCCAGTGATTGCCTTAGTCGTAGTACTAGTATGGCCAGAGGTTCATTCGCTGGCATGGTGTGGACTCATGACGTACTATGAAGAATATCACATAGTACTAGTATACAACTCCACCTTCGTGCCGCAAGGAGCTCCAGGGAACGAGACGTACGAAGGTAATGTTATTTGCGACCATTTGGAACTTTAATGTCTGCACTAACTCGTTCTGCGGCTAGCTCTAACGCTCGACGCTGGTGTGCAATGGGAGCAGGCTTACAGTGCAATCAACGACTACGGGCGCATAATGGTTGGTGCTGTTTGTACCGGAGGTTCCGTTGGTTCTTCCGGTGGGTGGTTGGCGGGCGGAGGACACTCGGCATTGTCGCCCATTTATGGTCTTGGTAAGGTTTTTCTTGATGATCGCTTCGTTCATTTGAGCCGTCGTGCTTTCCACTGGTGAATATTTGGTTGTCAATGACCACCAGAACTCGGATCTCTTCTGGGCTTTGCGTGGCGGGGGGGAGGCACATACGGAATCGTCACTTCTGTGACCTATCGCACATATCCCTCCGTCCCAGCCCAGTTCTACACGTTCCAAGCCAATACCACCAATTCATCGATGCTACGAGAACTCGTCGGGGAGCCTATTGCAATACCTAGCCCAATTCACTGATGATGGTTGGGGCGGATGTGGAGGGATAACGCCGTCGGGAGTCTACTTGGTGCTTTACGCTCCCAACATGACCAACGAGACTGCAACAGCGACTACTCATTCATGGAATAATTACACGAGCTCTTTGAAGTCATCCGGTGTTGACGCTGTATCCACGATCTCCTGGTTTCCTTCTTGGTGGGAGCCTTGCCACTAGACGCTGGCTTCGAGAACGGAGGAAATCTCATACTCACGTCTCGCCTTCTCTCGCGGGATACGCTACGCTTTCCATCAACTATAGCCAAATTCCCAAGGTCCTAGTTGAATGTGGCGAAATTTAAAGTGGGTGTTGTAACATGTATCCTCGTGTGTTTGGACTGGCTGAGGATCTGAAATGACCTCTTCTGCAGCATCGTAGCAGGGGGGAAAGTCAGCCAGACCAATCCTGATTCTTCTGGTGTGCACCCTGCCTGGAGAAACGCAACTGTCGAGAGTTTATGCTTGATCGAATGGCAAGGCGGGGTGACTTCGACAGAGATCGGTGGTTTGATCGGTCAGCTTCAAGGGTGGATCCAGACCATACACGATTTATCCCCAAACGACGGTGCTTACTTCCATGAGGTTCGTGGTGTGCATGCGTCTGCTGGGATGGTGGCTAACGTTGCTGTGGCTCCGGAATCCAGGCATCTTTGTTCGAGATCGATTGGCAGAAGACGTTTTTCGGCTCTCACCATTCGACTCTCAAGGAGATCAAGGACAAGTATGATCCGTACAGGCTTTTCGTTGTTGTCGAGGGTGTCGGATCCGAGGATTGGAACAGGAATTTGACGTGCCGCTATTGATTCCCTCCCCTTTGTCTTCAAGTTCTCCATGGCCATTCTGTGGCTTGTGCTATTTGTCGTGACAGAGTCGCGTTATTGTGGGCCTTCCCTGTTGTCTACTAGTATTTGTTCAGATTCGCCATGAGATCACCGACATGATCTCGAATAATTCTTCGTCTTCCAGATATCTGCCATGTTCTGGCGAGCCCGCGTAGAGCCTTCGCGCAGGCTCGGAGTTGTTCGGCCTGATCAGCCCACTGGCAGTCCTCTTGAAGTGAAGTGGGTTAGCACAACAGCAGCACCTACAGGCTACAAGAGTGTCAGGTTACAATCCGGTACGGTGATCAGTTGAGAAGTTGACACGAGGCTATCATCTATGTGAGTGTGCTCGGACACCTCAGGCCTGCGTTAGGCTGTGCCGCTATCATGGCAATACAGCATCAGTGACGTAATCGGACTTGCACCTGCGCCGACTGCTTAAGGCCGATTGCACCACTAACCAAGTCTGTTCAAGTCAGGTTCAAGTTGAGCCACTGGCAAGTCACAAAACCAAGGACATCTTGGCTTCCTGCTCTAAGTCTAGAGTACAGGGACTTCACCTCGAATCCCCAACAGACGATTCACCTCCCCATGCTACCCCTAGTGGCATGCACTGCTAACACATCTAACCCCAAGAGCTTGGAGTGCTGCGCACCACAGCAATTTTCCTCGCAGACTCGGACCGATTCGGTGACCTTCAACGTGCAGTATATAAGGTCTAGTCACATCATGGATAAGACGACAACGTCATCTTCCTGTGTGTGACCTGGTGGTCTTCAAACCTAAACCTACAGATCGACGAAAGTGTATAAGCTCCGTGACATAATTGTCTGGGATATATAATGGCTCACGTCGTTCAGTGAGCCATAATCCTAGAATCTCCCTACTTGTTCTGAATGAAAGCGTCTGCGTTAACACTTTTGGGCGCAGTCACTCTCGCTAACGCCTGGGTCAGCGATTCGGGATGTCTTTGCACCTACGGGGAACCCTGCTGGCCAGATGCCTCTGCCTTCTTGCTCCTTCAGTCCCAGGTCTCTCAGCCGCTCATCTATCCGCTCCCCAGCGCGGCTGCCTGCTACCCTCCTTCCAACCCATCTGGCAACTGTACCGCAGTCATCGCCAACTGGGGCGATGGGAACTGGCGGTCGTCTCTTCCTGGTGCGATGGAGATGATCAACTACGAGACGTTCATGTTCCGAAACGGAACCATCGATGCATGCTATTTGAACACGACCATCACGGGCGTGTGCGAGCAAGGCAGCGTGCCTGTCATTGGCGTTGACGCGCGCTCGGTATCGGACATCCAAGCTGCAGTCAATTTCGCTGTCGAACACCAACTGAAGCTGGTCGTCAAGAACACGGGGTACGTTTCATGATTTGATATAAATCAACACTCGTCTGATTGATCATCATGATGTCGCGAGGGCAGACATGATCTTCTTGGGCGTAGTGCGGCCAAGGGTTCATTCATGGTGTGGACTCATAATATGAAAAATATCACGTACAGTGCCGCATTTTCGCCACAAGGAGGCCCAGCGAACGAGACGTACGAGGGTACATTGATCCGAGTCTTCTGTTTGGTACTTTGGTATCTGATCAGGTCGTTTTGCGATAGCTGTGACCCTCGGTGCTGGTGTGCAATGGCACGAAGCTTACGCCGCAGTCAACAACTACGGGCGTATAATGGTTGGCGGTCTCTCTGCCGGTGGTTCAGTTGGTGCTTCCGGTGGATGGCTGGCTGGCGGAGGACACTCTGTACTGTCGCCCACCTATGGTCTAGGTGAGATTCTGACCAATAATGACTTCTTTCATCGAATTGAATGCGGGTAACTTGAAGGTGTCGACAACGCGCTTGAAATATCTGTTGTTCTTTCCACCGGCGAATACCTGACTGCCAATGACTACCAAAATTCGGACCTTTTCTGGGCCTTGCGTGGCGGTGGTGGAGGCACATATGGCGTTGTTACTTCCGTGACCTATCGCACATACCCTTCTGTTCCAGTCCAGTTCTACACATTCCAGGCCAACGTGACCAATTCATCAGTGCTACTGGAGCTTGTCGGGGAGCTATTGCGCTACCAAACCCAATTCACTGACGATGGTTGGGGCGGATATGGTGGGATATCCCCCGCCCAGATCTGGTTCTTCTTCTCCGCACCTAATATGACGAACGAGACTGCTGCTGCAACTACTCAGGCATGGAATGACTATGCAAGCTCCCTGAACTCGTCTGGTGTTTCGTCTGCCTACCAGATGTATTGGATTCCTTCTTGGTATGAGCTCTATCAACTCTTATTCGCCGGCGGCGTCCAGAATGGGGGAAACTTCATGATGACTGGTCGACTGTTCTCGCGGGAGACACTTGCTACCAACTACACTCAAGCCGCCCAGGTTCTCATTGATTGCCAAGGGGGTTTCAAGTGAGTTTGATTGCAGACATCTTGTATTCACGCTAGCTGACGGTCGAGATGCTAACGCATATAGCATGATAGGCGGTGGGAAGGTCAACCAGATCGATCCAGACTCTGCTGGGGTGAACCCTGCCTGGAGAGACGCAGTCACGGAGGCTGTGTGCGGAATTTCTTGGGAAGACGGGGCGACCTCGGCAGAGATCGGTGGTTTGATCGATCAGCTTAAAGAGTGGATCCAGACCATACACGATTTATCCCCAAACGACGGTGCTTATTTCAATGAGGTTCGTGGTGCGCATGTGTCTGCTGGGATGGGTGGCTAACGTTGCTGTGGCTCCGGAATCCAGGCATCTTCGTTCGAGATCGATTGGCAGAAGACGTTTTTCGGCTCTCACTATTCGACTCTCAAGGAGATCAAGGACAAGTATGATCCGTACAGGCTTTTCGTTGTTGCTGAGGGTGTCGGATCCGAGGAGTGGAACGAGAGATTGACGTGCCGGTATTGACTCGGCGATTACTTGCTCTTTGTCTTCTTCGTGGCCGTTCTGTGGCTTGTGCTGTTTATCGTGACTCGGACGGAGCCGCGTTATTGTGGGCCTTCTCTGTTATCTGTTTGTTGAGATTCGCCGTGAGATCGCCGACATTATCTCGGTTCATTCTTCGACTTTCAGATATCTGCGATGGGCCCGCGGAGGCTGGAGTTGTTCGGACTCATCGGCCCAGTTCGAACCCTGCCAGTGGATACAGCCTGAGGCTAGCAAAGTGGGTTAGCATAGCAATACTTACAGGCTACGAGTGTGAGGGTACAATCCGGGACGTACCAGTCGATGACTAGCAGTTGACACGTGTAGTCCTCGAGGCTGTGGCTATGTGGTCGATCAAATGGTGTCAACTTTCTGAGTCCTGGCTGTGAGTCAACACCTCGTGTTTACCAGTCGTTTGATCCCATCCTTCACCTGGCCTCACAAGTCGTGGAACAACGTGGATCGGCCGGCGGTGTGCGAACCTAGGCACAGCTCGGTGAGAGTCTAACTTTGGCTCACCATGCGACACGAGGCATTAACCCCTCTACTAGTAATCCGATTTCCAGCAGCCTTGTGCATGCACTCGACGACGCCATTCTCATCCATTCAGGATTCCCGCTCAGTCATTCATACCCGATACTATGTAGGTACACCTGAGATCTGTACATGCATTGGCTTCTATTCTTAGTTGGTTGATGCAGGCCACGCAATGCACCGCCGCCCACCCTCGGAGTAGGGCACAGGATCGGCGAGGGTGATTCCGAGCTCGTGCTAGACGTCCTCCCGCAGGATCTAGCAGAAGTTGCGTTCGAGAACATGAGGAAGGAGGTGGCGTGGAATGTCATGTATCATCGGGGTACGTTATGCTTGTTGTTCGTCTCCCGCCTCCACTGGCATGGATGCGGGATGCTCATGTCATGTCATATGTATTGTTTAGGAGGAGAGGTGCCCAGATTAGTGGCCGTAGAGGGGGAAGTTGCTGCGGATGGGAGGTGAGTGAAGACAAACAGCCTGTTACCGCCGCCATATCATAATGTTGATATTTTTTTTATGCTGCATTCCATCATGACAGTTTTCCCATCTATCGGCATCCAGCGGACGAGTCTCCCGCACTTTGTCCGTTTTCCCCGACAGTGTCCATGATTCGGGAACATGTGCAAAAGGTGCTCGAACATCCAGTGAACCATGTCTTGATCCAGCATTATCGAAGCGGGGCAGACTATATTTCCGAACACTCGGATAAAACGATCGATATCGTCCGTGGGTCCAAGGTTGTCAATGTCAGTCTCGGTGCACAGCGCGTCATGACCCTGCGCGCGAAGCGAGACAGCGCCGGTGAAAGCGGCGCACCGCGGCCGTCGCAGAAAATTCCCCTTCCCCATAATTCGATGTTTGTTCTTGGGCTGGAAACGAACGCCAAATGGTTGCACGCGATCAACCACGACAAGCGGCCGATACAGATGAAATCTCCGGAAGAGCAGTTCATGAACGGGGAGCGCATCAGCTTGACGTTTCGACACATTGGGACGTTTCTTTCTGGGGACGAATCACGTATCTATGGGCAGGGGGGCAGGGGCAAGACATGGGATGCGGCCCGACCTGTCGTGAACGGAACAGAGGAAGCAGCGAGGCTTATTGAAGCATTTGGTAAGGAGAACCAGACCAGTGAATTTGATTGGGACGGGGCATATGGGGAGGGGTTTGATGTCCTTCATTTTACTCCGCGTGACGCGTGAGTTACATGAAGTGTCGTTGGTCGTTGGCCGACAAGGTTCAATTCAGATGATGTTATTGTTTTCAATGTTTTGTATTTCTGTCTGTACATGGGTATGTTGCCAAATGCCTAGCAACGTTCGTCGCTGCAGCGACTCGGACACAAGGGCAAATTGAACTGTTCTTTCGACTACCAGCACACTCTCTTCAGCGCAGGCCCATCTGCTTGTTTCAAGTCCACCCGTTTCTGACATTTGCTCACGAGGGCGTGCTATCTTTGGCTAGTTATTTTAGCGGGTGTTCATTTGATGGTAAGCGGAATCATTTAGCTTGTTTCCTATTTTGGGTGTGGAGGTTGTTTTTCAGGGCGTCGCGTGTTGGACTCTGACGGCGGTCTCTTTCCTTTTTCCCTGCTTCAACTTTCTGCTGTTCACTTGCGGAAAGTCAGAAACACGAGGCTACTGATCGTGCTACACGAGGCTCTCTATTCTTGTCCCCCCGTCCTCTCTCATCCTTTATCGCCCCGTACCCCTGCCTACTCCCCATTTTAATCTCTAAAATACTCTAAAATTCACAAAAAAAATCATATCTTCCCCAACGCGACACCAACATTTTCAACGCCTTCACGAGCTCGCTTATTTACTCCCTTCTTGCATGAGATATTCATTTCATTAACGAGATGTCACGACTCCAGCCTAGCACCTCTTCCGAGTCACCAAAGAGCGCGTCAGACCAGCCTGGCGACGTCTCCGAACAGCCTTCCTCGTCCACCCATCCCAGGCTATCCGAAGGATCAGAAGGTTATCCCTCCTGGCTCCCCAGACGACCCCCCCCTCCGGACCCAGGCTCGACGATCCATTCTTCCAATGGAGCACACACCCCTGGACTGACACCAGTCGAGACCTTCGCTGTTGGTCGAAAGCCAACACCCCGTTCCGTGCGCGTCGTCAGTCTTCAGGATGGCGTCCAAGCTGGCAGGGATCGTCGCGAGTCCAATGGACAAGGTCGGTTCATCAACCCACTCCGTCCTCGAGCTTGGTCGCGCGCAACGACTGCCGGAGTGAGTCCGACATTGGTATCCGCTGCTGTCAATGCGCACGACCGCGTGCTTCGTCCCAAGTTCCGTTCGAATGGTCTTCATCCCGAGCTACTGCGAAATCCATCTCTTTTGGCCAAAGTCTACTTTTACTTGTTCCCGTTTTTTACTTTCTACCATATCCCGCTACAAACCTTCTTTGACTTCAATGCTGTATTTATACTGCTGCAGTACGTAACTCGCCTTTTCCCTCGTTTCTCGCTAACCGCAAGATGTAGAGTCGCAAAGTACCCCAATCCGGCAGCGCCTGCTGTGTCGGGATCTGGAAAGAATTGGGCACTTGGCGCGGCAGCTTATATAGCCTGCTGGCTTGCTTGGATCGCCATGGTGTTTGTGTTGTATGAACTTGTCTACTCTTTCTATCGTCGGTGGCGTGTTAGTAAGTAGCCCATTACTATTCTCAAAGGCAACGGGCTGATGTCATTCCAGAGCGACCGCACATTATCCCGCTCTACACGTCGTCATCCGCTTTCAACTTCACTTCCATGACTTCCTATACGAACTTTTGTTTCATGCAGTATGTCCGATACTCGGCGTTCTTTGGGGAAAACGGCGGCCTCCGTGATGGTCTCGCCGAGACGTTCTGGTTTTATTCCCAAAACTTACCCACCGTCGCGCTTCTTCTACCTCGAGCGGGTCTCTGTGTCGCCTTGCTCTTGTCATACACATCTCCGAATCCCGAATATGTTGCCTTGGTCGAAGCTGGCTTCAGTGGTCGCGATACGACGTTCTTCCGCTCGTCAAATGGCACGTTGACGGATTACGCCCGTGGCGTTCTTTTCGCCAATGTTACTTGGACAGCATGGCGCACTCTCGTCCTCTTCATCAGCTGGTACGTTATGTTTGTCTATATCTCTGATTCTACCTTACTGACCCAGGATACAACAAGGATCGGCTTGTGGATCCTGAGTGGCCAGGGCTGCGCAGGACTTTGTGGACCTCGCTACCGATGGGAGGAAGACGATCACGAGAAGACTTTGTCCATTTATAGCGATGGTGGCGACACGGATGTTCTTCCCTGGAATTGGAGAATATCCACGCGTCAGCGTATCCAAGAAGCATTCGACTTCTGTCTTACAGTAAAGCCTCCATCGCGATGGAGTACAAGCATGGCCAAGAAGGAAGAAACGGAAGGCAAGGAGCTTCCAGGAGTTGCAACAATGCCAACTTTTGAAGTCGAGCAGGTTTTGGCTGCTGTCGGCTTGCCGTCTGTCCCCACTCCTGCACGGAGGGGAGTGCTCTCAGATGTGTTCGCTCATCCAATGATTCGCGAAGAAGCGAGGATGGGACCTTTGCCCCCGCCCGAATTGTCGGACATCATCCCAAAGGTGGTCAAGCGATCTTCGAAAGACAGGGAGGTGGCCGGTCCTTCTGCACCGTTGGCGAAGTTGCCGTATCCCTTCGCAGGGTATGGTGCCCAGGCGTCATCCAAGGACCAAATTCCGTTCCCACCTTCGCCTGGTTCACGGAAGGAGAAGCGCAGATCCCCAGCCTCTAGCAAGTCCGAGCCTCGGCAATTTACAGAACCCGAGCAAACCGAGGAAGAAGTCAAGGCAGACGCCGAAGAGGAAGAGGAGGAAGAGGAAGACAGCAGTGAAGCCCAGCCACGCACCTCTGGGTCCATGTCCAGCCTCGGTCAGCCTATCAGCTCTCGCTATCCTTTCCAATTCCGTCGCCCTCATACTCGTGGAGCATCCGCATCATCAAGCGCCATGACGCATTCTTCACCTCAGTCAGACACGTCGCCGGCATCGAATTCGCGTTCTGGTCATTCGAAATCTACTCAGTCGACGGGGAACCGTGACACTTCGTCAGAATCGCCGATGTCTCATGGCGTAAGTTCTGTCTTGTCCAGTCCCGCGTCTGGATATGGTAGTCCAATTCCTATGCCTCCTCGTCACCCTCAACCTGGTCGAGGACGTTCTCGCGCAGGAACCGTTCCCGCATTCCCGTCATCGCCTTCTCCCGTTATTTTCCCTGGACGTATTCCTACGAGGGTTCGGACCGACAGCGACAACACAGATCATATGGCGGCCGGATATGAGTCGTTCTTGAGCGAGGAACATGAAGAGGAAGAGGAAGAAGAGGGAGACTACCCAGAAGAACTTCAGATGATGGAACAACCAGTACCAGAAGGTCCCCACGAGGCTGCAGAGGGCGAAGATAGCGTTGGCCTGCTGGGCGTTGCCCCGCGCAGCCCCCGATCATCCAACGTGAGCAGCAGGCGTCGACGTGGACGTCACAGCTCTCAATCTGGCTCGCACTCGAGGTCGAACTCGGTGTCTGGGTCCGGGTCTTCGAGGTCCAGGCCTGGTTCTGCGGTCCGTTCGCGCACGCAATCGCTCATCCAGAGTCTCGGAAATGCGTCCAAGTCTTCGCTTGAACTTGTACAATCAATGCGCTCACGAGCGAACTCGTCCAAGGCCAGACTCGAGGAAGATATGGTGTATACATCTGATTCCCGCTCACGCTCAGGCAGCGCATCGCAGAGCAGCAGCCACGAGAACTATACGTTTGGACAGCCCATGCATCTACCCACACGACAGACATCGGCTCCGCGCCTGCGGGCGACTGACTCGAGTCTCTCCGTGTCTGTACCTTCTGTGGCGACCACGTCTAGGTTGACTGCTCGACAAGGATCACGGGAGCCAAGTGCCGAAAGACGTGGGATTGCCATTCCTCCCAGGAGCGACGAGAGTCGACCAGATCTCAGCACGGCAGCGCAGTCGTTCATCACCGCTCCAGCGACTATCGCGGGAACGTCCGATTCGAGTGATCCTGTTCCTGCAAGCTGGACCGATGCGAGCTATATGGTTGACAGACCGGGCGCGGTGTGGAGGCCTGCGTGAAAGGCTCTTGGCTTGTCTTTTGCGGCCGCGCGATTTTCTCTCTCTCTCTCTCTCTTTCGTTACGACCTCGTATCTGCCCTGAATACTAGTACCCTACAGACTACAGTGCTACCGACCGGAATTCCTAATATGTTGCACCTTTTTTTTTCCTCCTTGCCGGTTCCATGTCCCGCATTGCATCTTCTCGTTCCATCCATCCACCCACCCACCCATTCATCCTTGTCGCCCGCGTGATACGTTTACTGGACGCGTTTCCTTTTCAACCCTGTCTTGTTGCTTCATCCACTGTTGTCGTAGTCTATGCGCCTGAGTCGACACCCTCCCCCCCCCTTCCTCCCCTTTTTTTTGCTTGCATGCATACGTACGTACTTGATGTTTTGTCAACTGCGATAATCATACACTTTGTTTTTGAGAAATGTTTTTCGAGCGTCGCGACTGATCTGATTTCGACCCACTTGTTGGGTGCGACTCTTGGCCATCGCACTGGTGGGTCGATCTTTTCGTCGTTTGAAGTTGCTACGCTCAGTACTTGGCGAGGGGTCGTGCGATTTCAAGTTGCAGAGGCGACTGCGAAAACTACTAGTGCCAGATTGGTTGGTGGTGGTGGGATTAGTCCTTTGGCCGTGATATATCGTGCCACGGTGCCATATATATACATCCACCATCATGCAACGAGGTACGGATCCTCAAGCCTGAGTCAGGCTCGTCCACGTTGTGTCCATTCGGATGACGCAGCCGCTCGCCGTATATAAAGGTCCGATGGGTTTTTCGGAGTGCATTGACCAAGATACGCGGCCTCGTATGTAGATCGTACTTTGGCGAGGAGTTCTCCAAAATGCATGGTGCTGCTGGGTATGTAGTCACTGGGACGCATTGTGACATGGCTAGCACGGGTTGTTGAGCCCCCGACCGACCGTACGACCGCCATTTTGCACTGCCAGTGGCGCATAGTGCTAGTACGCAGGGTATGCAGGCTGTGAACTGGGTCCAGGGGGTCTGAACGCACGCAAAACTTGGTTCAATAACGCGGGTGCAAGATCCCTCTCTGGATCGTCTCTGGCGTCCGAGTCCTTCATCGGGGAGCAAAGGAGATATCGAGGTCGTGTACGATGCGATCGTCTTCCAGACCGTGTCACCAGTGGCAGCCCACAGGCTGGCAAACCTCCCGTTTATCCGGAACACGTGTGTCCAGCCTCACGCCTCTGACGTCGATGCCTCTGACGGGACTCCGAGTCTGGGGCATGTCGTGCCAGTGACACTGGACGAGACACTGGGATGTCCGAGTCGCTGCAGCCGCGGGGGTTCTTGAACCGCCATTTCCTCGCTGCTGGCCCGGGATTCAAGGCTTCCGAGGACGTCGAGGAACTTTGCCGTGCGGACGGGATGGTCGTGAGCTCAGGCGGGACCGATAAGATGAATGTAAGGAATAGGGGGGAGAAGCATATCCGAGTCCAGGAGCAGCTGCAGCTCGTGGTAACAAGGAATCGTCGTGTATGTATCATGATAGGAACCACGATACCAACTTGAATAGGGGAGCGAATCTGGCGCATGTTCTGATTAATTCTGGAAACCCCCCAGATGTAGCGTCGTCGCTACTTTTCTGGTCGTGAAAGCACGTATGAATGCGCCCCATGACTCGGACGTGATTGCTGTGAAGAGATTGCCTAGTACCATTGGGACTATGGCTTGCGACAGGTACGATGTACTAAATGAGGGACGAATGAACTGCCACGCTGGCCATGACCGCCATTAGACTCGGATACCACGATCCTTGGAAAAATCCGTCTAGTATCGAGTCAAGGACAACTTTCCATGCCGATGACTGCAACCAAGGAGGAAAAGTGGAACTTGAAGCCCCCAAGCGTGATCGACTCCACCATAGGTCCTGGGGCACCTCGCGATACGATAGTGAAGGCGTCGTCCGATAGCATCGCGTACGCTGGCGTTGAGGCCTGAGGTACGGGATGCTTCCGATCGCTGGACGAGCGTGAGCGTGATTGTGCCATCCCCGACCATCCACACGTCATCAGAACTACGCGGAAGGAAAGAAGGGGAAATGATCCAAGATGGACTGAGGAGCGAGTTTAGGATCATCACAAGCAAAATTTAAAGCAGTGTTGGATGTGAGACCAAAGACATCGGCTCCGGTGCTGTACCCACCCTCGGCGGTCACGGTGTTCCCATAATCGTAATCTTTGTTCAAGTCACGCCTATCACGGCGACGATGCGAGGGGGGCTGCTCCACGGTGATGCTACTTCCGATGCGAGGTCGTAGTGAAGAAGGTCCCTGTTGTGTTGCAGAAGCAGTTTTGATAAACGCGCTGACAGTGATGGGCGCTTCGCGAGACTTGACATCGGCAGGATGGATAAATTCAGGTCCTGGTCGTCTTCCATCCCATAAGGAGTAGGCAATGGATCAAAAGTCTATGAATACGGTTGCAAGTCGAGAAGGATGCGGCAAGAACCCTGGAAAACCCTGGAGAAGAAACACTTGGTTCTCGCTTTGAATGAGGTGGACGATGCCGTTAAAGAGCTTTGGAATCGCGAGCAGAACGAATGCAAGGACTGACGAAGACTTCCGGAAGCATCGATCAAGCGTTGGCGATTCCGAACGTCGTGCGGTAGACCGTCGAGGCCATCAAAGACGGCAGATTCAAAACGCACAAGCTCCAGAGCAAAAGCGGCCGCCGGATCCGAGGCATCTGGAATCCGGGGAAGTGGCCCAGGGGAGGTTTGTGCTGTGCTGTAATACTCTAGCAATCGGGAGACGAATAGTGTTGACGATTGAAAATGAAACTCGATCTGGTCTTTCCGTCTCCCCGAGTCTGGCTCGAATCCATGTCTTCTGGCAGTGGGACTGGTAGAATTAGGCTGTGAGATGAAATGACGATTATTGGTGCCAGTGCTTGAGAATGCAACGCGGTAGTAGATCAAAAAAATTGCGTGTCATTTGATGGCGGAACCAAACACAGTACATACCTGACTCAGGCTGAGGAAGATTGAAATGAGAAGAGTGAACCTAACCTTCAGCGGCGGCCTCGCTAGCTCCTGGTTAGCTCTCACTGCCTGAGAACTTGAAAGGCTGTATCGAACTTATTCGATCCAATGCACTGGCAGTGCTGTGGTAAAGCAGGACCGTCCGCGGTTCGAAGGGTACGAAAGAGTTGTTATTTTTTTCCAGCTAATTGAGAGTGAGAAACGAGATGGTTGGGAGAATGTAGTTGATAATAAACGATACTGACTCGGGAACTATTGAACGATCGACGATCTTGGCGCACAAAAACGGTGTGGCTGTGCAAGTGAGGCCCGCGAGTGGCTCCCAAGAGATGGCGTCTATGTTAAGAGACCGTTACGTTCAAGCTCGCAGACCTCTAGAATACACCTTAGATATAATATAGCTTTGTGGACAATGGAAACTGTATGTAGAATTATCTATTCTGTGAAAGTACCGAGCTTACATGACTGACGAACTTGTTGTACCAGATAGTAAGCTAAGTAACACTCGGAGACAAAACCATGGCGGAGGCACAGGTACACTGTCAACATGGTTGTGCGATGTGCTCGGGGAAGTGTGACCAAACGTTCAGCGGAACAGTGCCTTAATGAAGTCCGAAGTGATGTTAGTGCTTGTTAGTCCAAACTTGGTACAAGCCGTTTGGACCTGACAATCGTGAGGGTCCATTATGTTCCTGGTCGAAGACGGTCCAGAGTGCGCATTCCAACGTGAGCGTGCGATGTTCATGGTCTCTGGGTGGGAACTTGTTCTTGTTCCAAGTTGATCATGACGTGTTTCTCTCAGGCTTGTCACCCCCATGATGTCCGGAACTGGACTGCTGCAGCTGGCAGTGTGGTAAGGCGGAAGTCAACTCAGCTCCCTTGAGGCTCAAATTCTAGTTTTTTTGTTGCTGTGACCAGGCACAGTCTCAAGTTGTATGCATGAATTTCTTCCAGAGCGGAAGGGGTGAACCATTCGCTGTCGCGCCCATGATCAAGGTCAGGAACAATTATTCTTCAGTTACGCACCTCCCCCTTACTATTACTGAGACAGAGGTCATCGTCAGATCTACCGCGACGAAGCCATGTGTTCCTCCCAGTGCTCGCAAGTACTCGTCTCGTAATGTTAACATCCTCGCAAGGAGATTGGGTCGTGGAATCCGTCACCCCCTGTCGTCCTTGGGTACTTAAACTGTGCTGATTCCGACGATGTAAGTACCCAACAAACGTTAACTATCAGCTTCAATCGACCTCATTGATTTCCACTATGTCTTCCATCGTGACCATTGTCACTCAGCACCCTGCCCTCGATGGCGAAGTCAGCAAAACACAGCAGACTCCCATTATCCCTTCCATCCCACCCCCTAAGCCCATTGCGCACTCTGCCGTATTGATGCGTGCAATTGCTTCAGGAAAGTCGGAGCTCACCATTGCCGGAACTCGCATCAAAGACTTGACTGCTCTTCTGAAGCCGGACACCCCGGTAAGAACCCCGTAACAATAGTTGTGGTTCACAATGCTCAAAAGTTCACGCATAGGAGAACACTGATGGTTCCCCTGGCGAATTCATCGCCAAAGGCACAATCGACCTCTTTGGCAACAAGGACCTCGTTGCTGAACTGGATATCTGGCACGGCTCCCCACCCCCCGGCGTCACAGTTGGAGATGCGGCCCCCTCTGTTCAGCGTGCCACAGTCACGGGCATCGTGAAGCTCTCCCAGCTCATCCCATCCCTCAATCTAGGATCGGTCGGTGATCTCACTTTCAAGAATGTTTCTATCTCCCACCAGAATTACCTCTTCGATACAACCAAGAGTCTCGGGTATGAACTCGATGCTGATCTAGTCATCGACTCGTCGTGTGGTTCACTGTCCACTATATTATCCAAGATCTTGGGAGTCAACGACCCCACTATATCTATTCGTGCAAACTTCGGACCCGATCAGAGTTGGAGCGGACCATCAACCCTCAACGCGTTGACCATCGAAGGCTCATTTGTCCGGGACTCCACTCCTGCTACCGGTGTCCAGATCACGAGCATCAAAGTTCGCTTGACTTTGGAGCGCGAGCCGAAACAAGCCCTTACCCATGACTTTGAAGTATTCGGTACGCTAAATCTG
>JBBPRG010000063.1:0-26676 GCA_038092895.1 Chalciporus pseudorubinellus | reverse complement strand
CCGTCAATGCGAGGTTCTCTCTAATCGCAGTAGGGACCCATAGGTGGGTTATCTCGTGCTCTAGTTTTCCTTTCCAACGAGCTGATTGCTGAACGCTCTCAGTGGATCCATAGAGTTCACTACCTTTCCGGCTCCCGAAGGTCCTGCTCCAACGCCACAAGTCATCGATGTCGCAAATCCCTACAACCACCCACTAGGGCAAGTGTCCACTATGGAGTGGAGCTCAGATGGTTACGTCTTAGCAGTTGGTTGGGAGCATGGATGGGCGATATTCAGTGTTGGAGGGCGATGTCTTGCCTCTGGCTTTGGGGTGGAAGATGTCGTCGACAGCGGCAAATTTCGGGATGCATTCATGCACGGGGTCAGGGACCTGGTAAGCGCTTCTCAAGTTATATATATGCTGTCTTTTGCGGAGTCGATCACGACGGGGCTAGTTCTGGGCACCCGGTAATTTTGAGCTGGTGTTACTTGCTCACTCAAGTCCAAATAGTAATTAGTTCTGCTCTATCCAAGCATTGTCGTTACTAACCTACCGGACCTTTCAGAACCTGATGGTCAAATATTCATACTGCCCTTCGCAAAGAGTGCGACAACATGTCAACATTCACCAGTTTGTGTCCTATCATTGACTGGGAAAAGGTGACTGAATGCTCTCAGGATAATACCCGTTACGCGTTCCTCCAAATGGACGATCGCGCACTTGTGTACCGGGGGGCCGACCAACCTGACATGAGTGTTATCAACCCAGAGTCTGATGTCTGGCAGCATATAAAAGTATGATGGCTCCACCCTTCTCTGTATTTGACACTTTATGACATACGATTTGATTCCAGATCCCTCAAACCTACCTCGCGTCAAATTGGCCGATTAGATATTCTGCCCTAAGTAGTGATGGACGACTGGTAGCAATAGCTGGCCGTCGTGGATTGATCCACTACAGCTCAACGTCTGGTAGATGGAAACTCTTCTCTAGCATCACCCAAGAGCAAGCGTTTGCAGTTAAAGGAGGCTTGCTATGGTTCCATCATGTCCTCATAGCAGCCGTCGAGGTTTCAAAGTCGTATCAGGTATGTGCTAGGTTCGTCGAGTTGAGTCACTGTCGAGACCAACCCCTCCCACAGATACGCCTATATTCCCGCGACCTGGAACTAACCAACCAGAATGTTCTCCACCGAGAAATGATTTCGTCCCCCGTCATTATCTTGTCTCTGGTGGACAATTCATTACTGGTCTACACGGCAGACAATATGCTCAGCCACTACTTGATTATCCCGACGGCGGATTCGATCAAATTACACCTATGCGGGAGCATCACTTTTAACGGAATCATCGCTGTACCAAGTGCGGTTCGAGTGTTGAGTTGGATGATCCCTAGCGCTCAGAAACGTAAGGTATTCTAGTTCACCAGAACCCATTCCCACTAACAGCATGCAGAGCTCGGCGATCCCGTCGATGACCTCGCGGTGGCTACAGTCCTCATGATGGTGGGTGGGCAGCTCGTGCTGCTTCGACCACGAAAGGTGGGTCACTAAACTACCCAAACAAATCTTGCTTGTATACACTCATTGTTTGGATGACAGTCCGGCAATCAAGAAGTCAAATATGACATGCAGATCTTTGCGGATCGGATTGAATTTTGCTGGATACACCTGCGCGGCATCGGAGCGCTAGAGAATTCTCTTTGGGGGTATGACGGGCAGGGAATACGGGTTTGGCTCAATGCTCTTGCCATTGAATCGCCATCGTCCTCCGATGAGGCACCTCAGAGCGTCAAAGAGAGCGTTAACATACCGCTAGATTTCTATCCACTATGTAAGTTGCTTTGGACGACTTCGTTTGACACTTCTTACACCCTTCTGTAGCTGTACTGATGGACAAGGGAATCATCATCGGTGCCGAACATGAATCGGCCACTCGCACAAACCTCCCATTTGTGTTATTCAGACATTCTACAAGTGTACGCCTTGTCTACTTTTGTCTGTTTCTCGATAATTGAGCGATGATCTCTGGCAGTCTCATCTCTTCCTTCATCATATCTTGCGGCAGTATTTAGAGGCAGGGAAAGTACGAGAGGCCGTTCAACTTGCCACCAACTACCAGCAACTCGTGTTCTTTGCCCATGGTCTGGAAATCCTTCTCCACGATGTGGTGGAATCTGAGGCAGCAACCGACTCGGATGAAGGTGGTACAGCCAACGCGACTTTGCCTGCCGTGATAGAATTTCTTGATCATTTCGACGTTGCATTGGATGTTGTGGTTGGTTGTGCAAGAAAAACAGAGGTCACGAGGTGGAGGCGACTCTTCGACATCGTTGGCAACCCGAAAAGCTTGTTCGAGGTACGTCACATCGATTGTCCGCTCTCTTCCTATTACAGGACCCTTTTGTTCAGATATGTCTCGAATCTGGTCGCCTCAAGACGGCGGGATCATATTTACTTGTCTTGCACAATCTGGAGCAACTAGACGAAAACAACAAAGATGCCATTCGACTCTTGCAGAGTGCCATTGACGCACAAGATTGGCAGCTTTGTCGCGAGATTTTACGCTTCTTACATTCGATCGACGACACCGGGACGGCACTGAAGCACGCGCTAACGCAGACAAACCTGCTGGAGGGCTCGGACTCGGGTTCAAATCTTTCAGTATGATGACATGGACTTATTTATTTATTTATTGATCCTTGAAGTGCAGTTACCACCAAATTTAAAAATATTATTGCACCCATTGTAACATATACCATTGACAACGTTCATATTGGCAGTTCGCCACTTGTTTGCTCACTCCACTTGGCATAAAATCGCAACATTAAGCACAATGAGTGCCCTAAATGCCGTATCAATCTCTTATCAAACGCTTCAGACGTCACCTCTATCTCTTGGGAAGTCCATTGGTAGGAGAATTCATTCTGACGCTTTTCAGATCACAATCTTAGATCTGAATGGGGTGCAGAACAAGCTTTCGGATCTCACACTGAGGCATTGGGCATCATCATCGTCAAGGATCTACCGGAGGAATACCACACGTATCGAGAGACATTGCTTAAATTTGCATACAAATTTGCCCACTTGCCGGAGGAGACAAAAGAACGGTATTCCGATCCTGGAAGCTCATACAGGTACGTCATCGCGATGACAGTGGACTGTATGAACTCGGAGTGGCCCTCGTGCTCACCGCAAGCATCGAAGCTTTGGGTGGTCGCATGGAAAGGTCAGTACCAGTCGCCTTTAGTGTCATCATAATGATTGCGTGGCCGCCCCGAGTTGACATGATCTTGGTACAGGAAATCATGAACGGCAAACCGGGTAATACGTTTCGATCTATGTGGCTCGGATGGGGGTCGGACTGAACGGGTGCAAAGATACACTGAAGGGGTCTTATTACGCGAATCCCGTCATCGACGAGCCTGATGTCTCTCCTGAACTCAAGGAGCAACACCGAGAGTACTATCGCAATAACATATGTGCGTGAGTACGTGTGGAGACAAACGACTTGCTGTTGACGTGCTACAGGGCCGGACGATGAGGAGAAAGGGGTCGAAGGGTTCCAGGATGCATTCAAGAATCTTGGCAGGTGCTCCATGATCTTACAGCGTTTTGTCGGTCCAAGGTTTAATCATGTTGTCTAGACTCATCTTCGGAGTTGGTTGTCAATTGGCAGAAGCTTGCCAACCTTTTGGTTCGTCTTTGTTACCGTCTGTCTCAACTGGCTCACATTCGTCATGCATCAAAGTATCGAAGCATTTGACAGACATGTCAATATCTTTACCAGACCTCATCCGCACCTCTCGTACTACCAAAGCTAGGTTACTTCACTATTTCCCGCCCAGCAATCTCGACAGCACGGTACCCGATGGAGATGAACCAGTCGACAGTTGGTGTGGATTCCACCTTGATAACTCCCTGTTGACTGGACTTTGCTCTGTAAGTCATATCAGTTGTGTCGAACGTCATGTTCAACCCGCCGAATACTATTTAGGCTGTGTTCCTACGTGAGGAAGGAGACGGCAAGGAACCCACGATCGTTCCCCCTTCTCCCTCCTCTGGGCTCTATATCAAGACCAGAGGCGGGGAGTTGATCAAGGTATCTATACCCGTGGATTGTCTGGCATTCCAGACTGGCGAATGTCTTGAGCTTGTGACGGGGGGCAAGCTGAGGGCAACTCCTCACTGTGTTCGTAGTGGAAAGGGACAGGAAAGGGTGTCGAGAGAAACCCTTGCACTATTCATGCAACCTGACACCCATCAGACAGTCTCCGCGACGGAGACTTTTGGACAATTTACCAAGAGGATACTGGCAAAGCACTATGACCAACCGTCTATGTGAATTATATACGTCTAACGGTTATCAAAACAATGGAAGAATTATTAAAAGGTATCAGAAGGATTATCATACATAGCAGCAATGAGAAAAGAAATGGAAACAACCTCGGTACCACATTCACGACTGTGCAGCAGAGGTAGAATTGGTACGCCGATGGGAGGAAGATGTAAGCGAGTCGGGTAGCACGGACATGACTGCAGCAGCGAGGCTATTCCGTCTCAACGTTCCGCTACGGTCCATCGTGCTGTCGCTTTTCCGGGAAGAAAGAGAAGACGATTGTTTGTCTTCTGCGTCGGAGATAACACTCCAATCCTCACTGCCACGCCGTGATCCAAGGGAATCGTAACGTGATTGGCCGCTCGAACGGTCCAGCGTCGACGTGGAGGCATCCGGGAGCTCCTCTGTAGTTCCATTCGAGGGATGTCTGATTAGCGATCGGGCATATTCAAGGTCGCGATAAATGGCTTCGACCGCGGTGGCGACACCATTTTCCTGTGGTTGATGTCAAGCATGGGTTTATTGTCACTCTGTTGGAAATACTCACAGATCGGATCCTCTCGCCAACAGCCTTCGCTCGCTCAATCTGTTTCTGGTCTGTAGTCGCAGATATGAATGCGTCCCTCAGACTTTCGACAGTTAGTGTGCGAACACCTGTACCAATCCCAAGAGCTTCAACTCGATCTGCCCAGAAGAATTGGTCCCCAAAGAAGGGCCTGATGATCGTCGGAATTCCGGCTTTCGTTCATGTCAGTTTTCAACTACGAGAGGAGCGACATCTGGTGACAGACCTCGTAGACTAGCCCCTGTTGTACCGGCACCACCGTGATGACAAGCAGCATCGATTCGTTGGAACAACCAGTCATGTGGAATTGACGGAATTGTGTATATCTGCTTTGGAAGGGGTTCCTCGGGCCGAGGGGCCTGCGTTGTCTGCACTTGTAGTCGATCCGACCACCCCTTTGACAGGATAGCATAGACTCCACTTTGCACGACCGCTTCTACAACGCATCGGGTCATTGTTTGGGGATCCGAAACCACAATGCTGCCAAAACCGATATACACCACTTTCTTTCCGGCTTGGCGTGCAGTCTCGATAAAAGGGAGGAGGTCAGCAGGTGGCGTCCATTTCTTCGCTCCAACATCGGCATCATCAAGGAACCAGTAACCTGCTTGGGCGTAAGAAAGCTAGTGACCGGATGGACAATGAGATTACCGGTGACTCGAATCCACTCGGGCCAATCCAACGGTGGCGGTACTATAGCAGGGCTAAAATTATATAAGAACGGGATCTTGTGTGGTTCCATGCGATCTAAGCTGGTGTTGTCCAAGTGTAATACATTGCGACGCCAGCGATTGATTTGCCCAGATATTGCGCGCCAGAAGACCTGGTCAAACATGACATACGTCTAAAAGGCGGCTTTTCAGCGAGGATTGCAAAGAATTATGAATTTGAATCGCATACCATGTAGTTATAACCACCGCCCCGCTATCGAACTATCAGTATAGTATCATGGATCTGGAGAGTGAAGACAGTCACACCTTGCTCTCCGGAACCGCGAACGAGTGTGGATATACCCTTGAGTTTTGTCTGGATCAACCGAAAGCTCCAGGTCAATCATACTGCACATACCTTGTTCTCGTCCATGTCATCGTAAACGCTCGAAAATATGGAATCTTAAGAGCTTCAGCAATGTGGTAGCCACCCATCGCACTCGGACTCTCTATCAATACATCAGTTCCTTGGCATGCTTCCCAAGATGTTTTGAGCAAATCATCAAGCCATCCACGAAACTAAACTCGAGTGAGCACAAGCACCACAAGAATTGTATCGTAGGTACTTACTTTGAGCAACCCCTCTTTCAAGAATGAAACGGTGAATGTACCGTTCTCGATACAGATGCGCATCAGTTCAGCTGGATCACCACCAACATAACCGTAATCGATTCCATACTATAGCAAGATCAGGGCTAGATTGCACGAATCAAGAAATGTTGTTACTTACGGACTCGATCCATGCTTGGAATTCGCCGTGAGTCGCAATCTTCACTCGATGGCCATCAGCCATCAGCCCTTTGGCGAGTGCTATGTACGGCTGAACGTCTCCTCTTGAACCAATGGTCAGGAACGTGAAGTGCAAGGACTCTTTCGGTTTGAAAGTCAAGAATGTCGAGGAAGCCGAAGTAAACATCACCGCAGGTAAAGACTCTGACATCACCTCAGATGATACTGCAGGATCGCCGTCACTGCTGAGCGAGTTCTGTGGTTCAAATTCCTCCAAAATAAGTGCGTCCCTCTTGCCCCTGCTCAACGTCTGACCTTCGCCCGCGCTTGGCCGTTTCCTGAATTCTTCTATTTGGCGTTCCAAGATTGATACGAAAGCACGCCGCCTATCTTCGAAACCAAATTCGAAGAAAAGTTCCTCGTGACCCTTGATGATAACGGTAAGGCCATGGTAGCCGAGGCGAGTTGCCTTGGTCGTTTCCACCGTTAATATGTCACGGATGGGTAGAATCAACTATCGAGGAATCATCGTAACAATCCATAAGAATAAAACACTGAGAACATACCTTCGTTTTGGCGCTCAGGGGGCCAGTGGACTTGAAACAAAAATAATTCGAAGATACGTATAACCGTCCGGAAATTGGCAAAAGTCGGTATAAATAACCTGAGAAGTCTTGATACATACTATCAGGCGATGTCCCATGGATAAAACGAGTGACGTACACCCGAGGAGTGTTTCTTTGTCGTCAAACGCAAATGCTACCTTGAATTTTTCTACCATGACCTGGTCAACAGCTGTTTCTGAAGTTTCCAGTACACTGTAGCCAAGCTCGCCGGGTACTCCTAATCCTTGCCCGGATGTAGATGACTCATAGACCTCGCGCACACCTCCACTACCATGCGAGCCGGGAAGAGCAGAGGTCACAGCAACATCTGAAGTGGAGGTGTTGACGCCTTTCCGGGGAGCTTTTAACCAAGACGGC
Organism: Chalciporus pseudorubinellus; assembly: GCA_038092895.1. Taxonomy (NCBI): domain Eukaryota; kingdom Fungi; phylum Basidiomycota; class Agaricomycetes; order Boletales; family Boletaceae; genus Chalciporus; species Chalciporus pseudorubinellus. Next base: position 19,372 of record JBBPRG010000063.1, on the reverse strand, counting down.
ACTCCTATGTTCCAAGGGGCACTTGTTGCCAGAACCTTGCTCGGGAACCAGGCTGAGCTCAAGTCTCCCGTAGAAATAGATGGTGGATATGTGTGATTCCGTATTGAGGAATCAGTCGATAATCCGTTTGAAGACGAAGCGGTCATGCCGTCAGGGTGAGGAGAGAAAACGTGCGGCGAAGAGGTCAACGGAACGAAGGAAGCCCCGCCCCGTTTTGTTACATGGGTAAAATCCTCAGTGCCTGCCGCAGGGTCTGGTGCACTGTATATTCGTGATAAGGTAGACGGCAACGATTCCTGGAGCGGTCTAAGGAAAGACGATAATCGGAAGGCAGAACTGGTCTTGGAGTCCGGAGAAGGCAAACTGCGGGCACGATCAACACCATGTACCCCCAAAGAAGCTTGACGCGCTGTTGTCGTATCCAGTAGCGCCTGCGGTGAACCGGGCGGAGATGTTCGATGGCAGCGCACAGCCTCTCGGATGTGTTCCAAAGCATCTTGGATGTCGTGGAAGTAGGCGAAAAAATACGAGTCGACGGAATAGTGTTCTTCTTTGTCGAAAACTTTAACTTCAATGGTATCGCTAAACTCGATTGCTGACGATTTTTCCACATCAAGGATAACGGAATATGGTATGGCAATCTGTGAAGGGTGAGAAGCAATTATCCGCCGTGACGAGGCACCTACTTTCACGGTGTCCCCCATGTTCTGCGCTTTGAACATGACTTTGCGTATCGCCTTCACCCATTCCTCTCTGCTGGGGACAGAGTTCGCAGCTAAGAATATGGTCTTTTGATTGGTACGTAGCCGGATCTCCTTCTCTGCCACAGCATCACATGAAATCGCATAACGGAGATCAACTATCCCGTTTACAAAATAAGGGTCCTAAAGATGATCAGTAGTTGTTGCAGACCTAGATACAACGCCTTACTGCCGAAGACTGATACCAAGATAGGGTATCATTCTTGAGGACAAACCAATGTTTGATCCAGCGCTTCGTTCGAGTAGCTCTCTTGCTAAGAGTACCAGACTTCAGAACCTGGTCCTGCATCGGCGTCAATATATGTGTAGTTGACATGAAAACACGGTACCTCTCTACTCGGCATGTGGGCAAAGAAACACAGATGAGAATTCGTGAGGTACATATACCCCTGTAATACTAAAGGTGGCTCAGGGTGGCACGCTGGACGTTCGACGGATGTCACTTACAAACAGAGCGCAGCAACCAACACGGCATCTCTGATTTCTGTGAGACAGGATCGAGGGTCAAAATTACGCCACTTACCTGCAAGAACTTCGTTGATGCTCTCAAGATCAAATATTTCTTTCAACTTTTCCGCCAGGCGAGTGCGTCGAGTGAGCTTGACTGTGGTCATACTACCTGCACGACTGGGCTCCCTGCGTCTTATTGCAGCCCCGAGTTGTACAGTGGAGGATGGTGTTGGTGTTGTCATGGGGTATATCTGAGAGACAGCTGGCCTCGGCGTCGTCGCTTCAAAATCATCCTCGTCAACATCATCATCGGAGGCCAGATTTGCATCGGGCTCTGAGTGGATAGCCTCCTCAACCTCTTCTTGTGGTGGCGATGTTTTCTCAGACAGGATGGACTGAGCGATTTCCTTCCGTCTCAAGAGAGCGACAGGCCGATATATGGCATGTATAGAAGAGGCCACACGTCCTGCTTGGATCCGACTTCAGCTCACTGAGCGCCCCATGCATGTGCAGTTTTGCTCACCAGCTGGCTCTCCCTCGTTGTCAGAATCTATTCGAGAATCAAGCTGAGACACTGGTTCATCCTCGTTGTCTGGATCATCAACCCATGGAAGAGCTTGCAGGGCTTGGATAAGTGTCTGAGTTCCTGCACGTATCTGCATTCCGAACACCAATTTAAGCGAAATCCGAAGCTAAGAACGAATCGCGACACGCACAGAACCGAAGTCACGGAAGGACTTGATTAAGGGCCTCACTGGAGTAAGAGTCGGCGATGGAGGGGTGATAAATGGTGAATCATTGTTCGGAGTAGCCCGCGGGGATGCACTATGCATAGTTTGCAGACCATCAGACTGCGGGCGCGTGGTAGGGTGACCATAATCTAAAATAAGTGGTTGAGCGAGCCCATGATTCGGAAATTTTGCTTGAGACCGTACCTCCTACTTGATCCTGTGAATCCAGTACCTCCTTGCCCTTGCCCTTTCGTTTCAGGCTCAAGGTGTGTCTGGAATCAGGTTGTGACGATGACAAGATTGGTGACTGGGAGCGGCTCGTGAAACTTCTCCCAAGATCCATCGTTCTAGCTGCAACTCTCTTGATACGCTCTTGAGGTGAGACATTGCCACCCGAACTGCTGTCATGGTCGCTCCGCGAAGGAGAGGGAGGGTCATGGCCCTCGGCTTCAGGAGTGATGAGACTTCGGACCAGGGACTTTGTTGAGCCAAGCCTGGACATTTAAGAGGGCAATGTGGTGCTCAGGGAGAAGGTAGACGGAATGGAACGGGGAGAATTTGGGAGTAGATGTAATAAGCTTAGGGTTTACTAGGCTACTGCATCTCCGCGTTACGATTCCAAGTTGGGACGTTCTGCACCTAAGTACCTTCGCACCGCCACGTTTGACAGAGGAACGGGGACCTGCCACAGGCTGCCAGTGGATCCCCCGCTTGCGCACGCCATTCCAGCTCATTCCACGTACTTACATTAGACTAAGTACAGTAGACCTCCTCTTCGATGTATGTAGGTAACCTAGCTAATGTCTTGGAAAGGCGTCAATCCTTGTCGTTTATATTGCACTTGCAACATGCCCCTGATTTCGGGCCGAAAAATGCTTTCACTTGTCATCACCCCTTAGGCAAGTACAAGCTTGGTACTTACATCAAGCTTCAATTTCTGCTCCCCGACAGACGCCCACAGCGTGTATTGTGTTCGGGCTTGAAAAAGATCACCGAAGGCCTCGGCATTCTCCGGCCATTGAGTTCCATCCTTATCCGGGAACGTCTCACTCGCGCCAATACAAAGTCGCGTCCTCGAGGCTGCTGCGTTTCAACCAACTCCATTCTCCCGTCACAACACCCTTTCTTCACTTGCTCTCTTTTGTTTCATGTCATCGTCATGAGGGGGGAATACTGTGTCGTAGGCGCTTCATTTCTATCGTAAGTACTTCCAGCGTTAGCTTCTACCAAAATCTAAACATTTCCTAGCCTCGTAGCACTGCTCTTGCTCATCTTTGTCCATGTGGGTCCCGCTGTGGGTGTATTTCACATGATCTCATGGGTCGTATCTAGGTCGGACAAATCAGTACGTCCACTGTCCCTCATGGGATCTCGATGGTAAGCCGTACGGTCTACTTGACGTCCACTTTTCGTTTAACTGTTTCGGTTTCCCCAGGCCACGGTCAACGTCTCGGGATATGGGTAAGCCGCCTTTGAATTGTAACACGATCACGCTTACACAGATATGTAGTGGAATGCTGGGCATAGCATTCAATGTTACTATTCAAGGGTTGTATACCGCTAACGCCTCGTCACCCCTCGGGCAGGGAGCTGGTCTCAGGCAACAGTATGAGTTCGGTCTTTACTCTTACTGCGCCTATGTCAACAGTTCCGCTGGACAATGTTCGAATCATACCGTCGCAGCGAGATTCCAACCATATGCTGTCATCACATCTGATATGCTGCTCAACTATTCCCAGTATTCGAATTCCATATTCGCTGATACCACTTTCATCAACTCCTCATACCTGGGATATAATACCCACGTTGCATACTTTTTCTTGTTACTCGGCACAGTATTCACTGCGCTTTCATTTTTCACGTGAGTTCCAATTCTCTCTCACATCGCACGTCATTGACATTTATGAGCAGTGGAATACTTCGGAGAACATTTTTGTTCTTTTTCTCAGCTACGATGGCGATTCTGTCCACATTGTTCGTCCTAATTGGTGCGGCCATATGGACCGCTATCGTCAAGAAATCGGAGGACGTCAATGTGATGCAGATTGCCCAAGGGATACCATCGGGCATCGAGGTGTCGTATGGGAATGGAATATACCTCTGTTGGGCAGCGTTCGCTTGCTTATCAGCAGCTATCGTGCCATACATGATCAGGTATTTCGTACTTTTCCCTTTCTACAGAGGTCTTCAGCTGAGGATTTTTGTCGAATCAGCTGCTGCACTTTCCGCGGATGAAAATTGTGCTGGCCATTCACTACGAACGGATGGTCCTAACGATATATCACGAGTCGTGGGGGTTCGTTCCCCCAGATAGTCCTCCAGACGGACAAACTATTCGGATTTATGCCCTACGAAACGGACAGAACAGTATTACTTTATTTATCGTTATCAAGAAACATACACTTTCCAAGCAATTGTGGGTGCTAAATGAGGAGTACTGAGTACTGAGTCTTACTGAAACTCGCTAGTGAGCAGACTAGGGGAAAGTTCGAAAAAGTTACTAGCCCACCGCGAGGGTCGAACTCGCAGCCTTCAGATCGCCTAGTCATAAGAGTCTGACGCTCTATCCGATTGAGCTAGGCGGGCGATGCATGAAAGTGGTAAATAAGCATCTTGATGCCTCTGACAAACCTCGCGAGGGGCAACCGGGGCTATGCCAGTTCGCGGGAATGGGCGCAGAACTGTGGAATACACGCGGCCTCGCAGTGCTTCTTAAAACCTTCCAGTGTACCACATTAGGCGTAACACAAATTGTCTTCGGAGAGAGAACGATCAATTAATTAGCATGCATGTGCTCTGGGTTCTGGATCGACTCTCAGCGTGGCTACAGAGACTATGGGACGTGGCTACGAAATGCAGTTGTCGGCTTTGACCAGTTGGACTGCTCGGCGCTCACGCTTGGGCTGGGACACGAGTCCTTGTTTCTTTCTCCTTTACGTCTGAATAGAGCAATTTGCTGGAAGATCAGAACATATCAGAACATACTCTGATGGAATATACAGCTACTGTGCATTCAGGCTGCGCAGATGGACGTTCTAAAGTCCCACGATGCTGCGTAACTTTGCCAGGTGGCTCCCAGGCTCAGGAGCTCCGAGCTGCCCAAAAGGCGAGGGTGACTCAGATCAGGACTACAGAGCACAGTGACGTGTCATTGATGACTAGGGTGTGAGTTTCAATACCATCGGTACCTATGTTCGGAAAGTTCAAGTGAATTTCATGTCTGAGTGGTCAGGGTGAAAAGCTGACGGGCCGATCACATTGGAAGGTCTAATGAAGATGATCGTGGCAGCTGGCGCCCTCCTCGTTGATATTTGCTGGGTCTGAAATAGTGAATCGGGGAGTAATGGGGGCCGAACCAACAGCCTCACAGAAAGAGTCAGGGTCCACAAAATGGGGGATTCATGTGTGTACTGCACGAACATGTTCCCAAGTGTTCAATCACATGCATTGGTGAACTTGGGTCGACGATGGAAATGTAAAGAAGACAGCCTAACGACATAACGACACTCTGATGCTTGACATTGCCAATGCGGCTCATGGGGTCACAAATTTTTGTGGCATGACACGGCGAGATTTCCGCAGTGTGAGTGTTTCAAGTTTGTGCTGACTTAGAGCCTGGTCCGACAGCCAGCGCTCAATGTCCCGCCTTATGCAAGAAGCATGAGTCAGCCAGATGCCGTCCGTGCCGAGACTGATGGGGGCAGTGATACGGTGAGAAATCAGGCTGATGTAATGATGAATATATGTATGCAGATGCTTGCGTGGTCCGCAGCACCCTCCTACGTCTACTCATCCTCCCGAATTTGACCTCCACACAAGGACGACTCAAGTCAAAAGCACAGTCGTTCGGGACACCTCCGCAGCACTCCAGCCAGCCATGTCGGACCCTCTCAACGATGGCTTCTGTTCGGCCTTTGATACATATGGCTCCGACTACGCAAAGCAACAGCAAGGTCTCGACTTTGTTTCATTTCACTCGCCATCTGACATCCTCGCCCCCCATCCCGATCTCTTTGAGCTTGAATTGGACTCCAGCCTCGCGGCTTTCAACGAAGTCCAGCTTCAGCTCCTTACTGTCGACTCCAACGACGCTTACACCTTTTTGAGATCCGATACCCCAACGTGTGGTCCTCCCTCTACGATCACCGTCTCCTCCGAGAGTGCATACGAGACGCGCTCTACTCATTCCGAATCCTTTTATAATTTCTCCGACTCCTCTTACTCTGCAACCGACTGCTCATTCCCCCTCGACCTTGAAATGGACTTTCAGCGTGCGCGCATTGGCGGCAGTGGTTGCTCTGACTACGGAGGCAGTACCATTCAAACGAGTAACAACATTCCGATGACTGTGGATCCCAGTACCTTCGGAACTTTGCCCCTCAGTCCACGCACCGCTCCTGCGGCGCTTGTCACTGAATCCGCTTTCAAACGCACTAGCTTCTCTGACTACGGAGGAGCTACGCGCATCCCTGCCGTTCCTAAATCTACCACTGCAGACTTCTACGGTCTCGGATATATCGGTACCGACACCGTTTCACCATCCAACATGTCCCAACTGTCATCTTCCGCGTCACCTGTGCCGCAAGCAAGGTCGGTCCGCGGTGTTGAAGATCAGTCTAAAGAAGACCCACGCAAGAAATACCAATGTCCCTCTTGCCCGCGAGGTTTGTATGTTTACCCGTTGACGCTTTCTATTCTTACGGTGTTCTACTAGCATTTGCCCGCGCTTATAATTTGAAGACGCACATGGCGACACACGACCCTAATCGCCTTAAACCTCATGTCTGCCCTCATCGTTCGTGTGGGCGTTCGTTCAGCCGCAAACATGATCTGGGTCGCCACTTAGTTAGCATTCACCGCGACGAATCTGTTTCTTCCACCCCATCCACCGCCGCCAAAGCCATTGGTGTTGACAATGGTCCGAGAGGCTGGTGTGATAATTGTGGTAAAGGTTGGGTCGGTACCGCGATTCAGTGCAACTGCGACGATGTAAAGTAAGGGCGGGTTACTTCTGTGTTTCCATCAGTTCTATGCGTGAGTCGTACAAGATCTAGTGACTGCATCAATTTTGACCCATCTTTTAGCCTGGGCGATCCTTCGCCAATCGCTTTGTCGTAGTTGATGGTTGATTCGTCCACTGCGTACCTCCGACGTATCATACCACTCTACGCTATCTCTATGCCGATGAATTGCGCGTCGTACCGTTCGTGCTATACCACGAACCTAGTGACGAGCGCAATCTCGGGACCTCTGCTTGTGTGCGTTGCCTTGACGAGGATTTTCAGGCAGAATATCTTTCAATCTACCCATATATCTTTCTCATTCCCTTCGTGATTGCTTTGTTTATGACATTCGTTCCCCTCGGACTAGATAAACATTCATTTTGTTTGTAATATGTATCTCGTCGAATCCCTCTAAGGATATACAAATATCTAGTTATAGTATTTTTTTTTTGGCGATTTTGTAACTTTCTCGCGGATTTGAATATTTGCAGCAGACCTGCCGTGGAATTTACCTACGACCCCGATGAGCTGTGAAAATTAGCATAGCACATACGCAGAGTTGATGGGTATGGCGACCACGATCAAACTAGCGACGATGTCCACAGTGGCGGGATTAGATGCGCCCGAATGAAGGAAATGGAGTTGGTTTGTCGTATTTCGTGAGGCGTGGACCTGTCTTTCAGGTTTTCCTGGCCCGACCTTTCAAAGATAAATATTTCGCGCCATCTTTGTTGTAACTCGGTCTTGACAGATGAGTATTGCGGGGAGACAGGCGACGGGAGTGCCGATTGATCAGACGAAATACGGTCTTGGGTGCTCTGAGGAAAAGACCATGAGGTATGACCATTGCCCCAAGAATCCCAATGGCTAGGTGATGACAGTGTTAGGACGGCACTACGCAAACTGCTGACTCGATGAACCTGTGTATATAGCATTTGGCTGGGTTTTGAAGAGTACCTTGTCGGGCACAAAACCGAGAAAGGCCTGCGACCAATCAGGGTTTACCTTGACGACCAATACGATGAGACAAATGAAGACGGCAGCAACGTAGGGAAAAGGAGTTGAGATGGCTGCAGGCCCGGAGTAGCGTGAAAATGGGGAACGTACAAGGAGAATAATGGCAACTTCAAATAATCTGATAGGACGACCTGAGTTCGAGGCGTTATTAATGAGATGAAGACATCAGCTCCGGTCAAGAGGACACCAGCCCAAAGGGGAAGTGTAGGAAATAGCAAAGAGAAACCTATTGCAGAGCCGAGAAGCTCTGCAAGGTCAGTTGTCATGATTGCTAGCTCAGAGAGGATATAGAGGGATATAGGGCAAGCCAACGAACAAGGCAAGGATATCTTGGGTGGTCATGAAGAGCGATGCGGCAGTGTGCGGCGAGGTCTAGAATCGGAATGAGGTGAGTGAACCGGCGAAAGTGGACGATCCACTGTACCTTTACCGGTGATGCATCCAAGTCTTGTTGCGAGTACCTGGATGGAAAGCGGTTGGGAAGGGAAGAGACAAAAATGGGCTGTACACACTTGGAATACAACGGCAGTTAGGCCTGAGAGAAGAACGATGAACAACATTGGGCGGTACCCGAAGGTGGAAGGGGGGGCGAGAAATGACGTTACGCGTCGAAGTAACCGACCGAACAGATGATGCCAGCGCCGACATGCCTATGGAAGTGGTGGATGACGGCGCGGATGGGGGATGGGATCGGGAGACGGGGAGTGAAGGGAGAACATCCGGACTTTTGAGTTGGTTTTTTTAAAGGAAGTTACTTGAGTGTCGTACTGTGTCGTATGTGTAAACTTGGTGTAACCGAAGTAAGAATTGAATTTCTTTATTTCTTTATCTGATAATCGACGCCGACATTCCCGGTACATCCCCACGCTTGTCTTGCCAATGGATCTCAACGACCTTCACCCGGAAGAGGACTACTCACACAGATTCTTCATATGGCACGAGTGGATTCAGGCAGGCAAATCCATCTTCTCCTACGTGCAGTCTCACCCCAGTATCACAGGCAAATGGTCCCCTCACCGCAGAGAATGTCTTCGACTACTTCGCCACATCCATGTTCTACGACAAGCAGAGCAATAACCAGGTCCTCCGCATGCAGACAATGCATACCGGCATGCCAGTCCTAAACGAGTCTGAGGAGCTCAAGTACCCTCTTTTCGTTCATCCCGCCGCTCTACGTCCTCACCCTCCCCCCTCAGACGCTTCACTGGAACTGAATTTGCGGTCGTGCATGCTCAGCCGCCGTCCCTATTCATCATCCATAAGCGCGAGCGTCTCTCCCCTGAACAAGGTTTGTTCTTGTTATTCCCGTCGTCTCGTTTCACCGGAACACATACATACCCACACAGTCAAGCCACTTGCAGCATACTTCATAATAAATAACCGCATCTACCAGTCCCCTGACGTTTATACTCTGCTCTCAAATAGATTGGTACTTCCCTATTCGTGTCCTGCGAGGGGTTACCTGATCTCTCGTTATTTAGCTAACATCCCTGAACGCCCTGCAATCGTCCCTGGATGTTCTCCGCAAATACCGTCCAGATTATACTCCACGCTCTGGATTCGTATGGCCAATCGTTGACCCTTCCCTTCCTGACAGCTCCGCAAAAAAACCATCGTCAGACGACCCATTGATATCGGAGACAGATCCCGACACATCCATCGAATCTTCAGCAAAACACAAACTGCAATCCAATGTCCCGAAAAAGCAGCAGAACAATACGTTAATGCTATTCGCCATGCGGACGACAGCAATGCATTCAAATGTCATGTCATCTCGTTCCACTTCTCTGGATGGCCAGGGTAACCCCACAGATTCTGTCCCTGCAACATCTAGTCAACGCTCGTCTCTTACACCCGCCCCTGCTGTCCCAAGAGGTCCCACCCCCAAGGCACCCTCGAACGCACCTAGTCCGCAAGAGGTCGCTTCTGCAAAGGGTCCTACAGGCGCTGGCAAAAAGAAGAAAAAACGTATGTCACTTGTTTCCTTCCCGTCAATAACAAACATCAGACCCAACATCCCAGGCATGTCTGTATTGGTGACATGAATTCGGGCGTCCGAACATGTCCGAATTTTGTCTCCGTGATTTTGCGGCTTCTAGCAATTCTTCGGGATTTCTTTTTTTCCCCTTGGAATCGAATCACATTCCTAAGATATGACGGCCAGTGTTTTTTACACCTTCAAGGGTCCTGTTTAGATGATACCAAATTGATGTAGTTCGTGCATTTATCCAGAATTTTGGTTCGTTAGCTACATAGGAATGCCCGGCGTGTAACCATATGCATGCGACTGGTACTACCCACCTGATACTCAATGTTACCGTCCGCTCACGCTTGTCAGTTTGTCCGTTAACCAGCCGAGAGGTGTTTGTAGTGTCCCATTCCGCGCTCCTCCGACCGCACTCCCCAAAGCTAGAGGATTCGCGGTCACGAACGAGTCCTTTCGGGCCTTGGATGCCAGTTTCGCTAGACAGTTGATTGCCGTCAGTATCAGATAACTCATGGCAGTTATCTGATAAAAATGAAACAACGGATCTCCAGCTCATTCAAATCAAGCCGATAAAAATAGCAGAGACCGAAATAACACATCGAAATGGCCTGACACTCACCTGAATTGCTGATTTCGTCGACATTGGTCTCCAAGACAAGTCCACCTTGAATGATCTCCGCAAGGATGTGATGAACCTTTGACGTATTTCGTAACTCAGTCTCAACTACATTTTGGAGTGGAAACGAACCTCGTCAAAGTGGAACACCAAATCAAGTTCGCAAACGTTCTCAAAGGCGCGATCCAGCGCTTCCACGAAGACCTTTGCATCTCAGGTGTTGGAATCGTCGCATGACATGCGTGACACACTCTCGCTCACCTGGATCAAGTCCAGAATTCCAAGTTCGCTCTCGGCACCATCGACGACGAATACGAAGTAGAGCGTAGCATAGTTTCTGTACACGACTCGCCAACGTTCATCCGAGTCGTCCTTGGGACCCAGAAACGCCTCGAGTTCTGGTGCGTCTAGAAAGTTGCAGAGCGCAGCAGGGCGGACTGATATAAGAGAGAATATCTTTTGGATGGCTGTCTGAGAAGATTGGTGGAGGGGCGTATAGAACTTGGTTAGCCTAGGAATACCCGACGTATTAACTGGAATCAGGGCCTTGAGCACAGTGAGAACGGGTGCGAAAAGATACTGACAAATCAGAACAGCGTGGATCATGGCGGGTCCTGCTTGGCAAAATTGAGGTTGTCGTTACGCTCACACCACTGGGTTGAAACGTTCTAAGGGCGCCGAAGCAAGCTATGTCGTGCAGTGGTGGTGTAAATCCACCTGTTCCAGGGGTGGGTGGTGAGAGGCTAATAGTTGGATGACAAGTTGTATCAGCGCGATGAGATAATATTCTCGATCTACAGGTAAGCTTTCTCCATTCCCACCGAAGCTTTGCGACTTTTGATCATGAGCCCCTCACGAGCTGCTTATACGGCGCATACCAACATATATCGAATGGTGATAATATAGTAGAGTTTACAATGCGTCCCTTGATGTGACGTTCACAAATACGCAGGCCCTGACCCCAGTCAGCGGACGATCGAAGCACGCATAATTCTCCAACCAGGCAGTCCGAGGTGAAAAAAAACTTCGAATACCACGATCACGACTCGTCCCTGGGAAGAGTCCAGCCGGGCTGCAATCTTCCAGCGAGATTGCCGACAGGCCCCGGCAGACCCGCTTGACTCTTGAAACTCTCCAAGAAATTTTTGATGAGGTTGTAATCCATGCCCGGCCCGTTGCCCTCCCCGTCCGAGTCTCCAACGTCATCATGCTCCAGCATGCGTTTAAGTTCATCATCCATAGCAGCCTCGATATCCATGGCGACGTCTGCGTCTGAGGGATCTGCGCGGGCCTTGCCTTTGTCCTTGCTCGGTGATGACTGAGGAGGAGGTTGAGGAGATCTCGGTGCACCAGTCGATTGACGCAACTGCGACAGCTCGGCATCCATAGCTTGCATGACGGCCTCAAAAGAGTCAAGATTAGGATTTTTGTTGGCCTGGGTGTCTGGTGGTGGGCGACTCTGCACGGGCACTGTTTTCAATGGTTTGCTCGTCGCTGCTGCAGGCGTCTTTTTCGTGGTTGTTACGCTCGTCGGCACAAATGCTTGATGATGGAGCATTAGAGACACCCGATCACACACAATATGAAAACGCACCTCCGCGCCCTCTTCGATCTTTGATAATATCATCCCACATTTCATCAGATATGCCCAGGGCTTGACGCGAAAACTCGAGAAACTCGGCCTCTTCTTCATTCATATCGACTTCAATTTCACCCACCACCTGTGGCCTATCTTCTTCCGACTCTCCATCCTCATCATCTCCACCAGCCAACGGGTCTGACGAAGAGGACTCGTCATCTGAGTCGACACCTTCGAATTCGTCGCGCGGAAGAAGGGGAGGACGTATCGGACGCGTGCGAGGCTCTCCCGACACGGCCTCAGTAATCCCAGGGGGATCTACGGATGGTACAGTTGAAACTGTGTCGGTCAAGATAGTAGTCTTGGCAACACGCTGCGTATTGAACGAAGCGGGCATTTGGCCATACTCGGAGGGAGGAAGTGCAGGAACGAGATTATCCATCGCTTGCTGACGAGCTGCGGCTGTCGCCTTGCGGGCTTCTGTATCCGATTCTTCGTCGTCAGAATCGGAGAATTTTTCATCACTGAACATGTCATCCTCGTCATCAGTATCCATGCCATCTTCATCGGAGAAAGCTTCGCTATAGGCACCCAACAATGAGAAGCGTCAGCCAACATATATCGGAATATGAAAGTTAGACACATACTCTTCAAATCGTGCACCTTCAATGTCTCCTTTGCCTTCTACAAATCGTTCCACTTTACCAGCCAGATCGCGAAGTTTTTCCGTTTGTTCATTGGCAATTTTGTCTTCCGCTCCTTCTCCATCCGTCTCCATAGCCTCCGCTTTCGTGGTCGAGCCACCAGCTTGCATAGCACGTTTGAGCACCTCGTCGAAATCCTTGGCATCAATATTCATCCACTCATCAGAATCTTCGATTTGCATCGTATCTGTGTCCAGAAGCGAGTCAGAGGCACGAGAAAGCGCAGAATTGAACAAAGCTGCAAAAGAGGGTCTTGATATGTCGCTGGCGAGTCGTATATGATCAGTACGACACGGAGAAACGCTCTGGCAGATTGGGGACCTACTCTTCTCTTCGAACTTCAATATATGCGGCTGTGGCCTTATCTTCAAGCTCGCTCCAGAGTTGCGAGCCCTCAACTTCGCCCCGGAAATAACCGACAGTGACGAGACGTGTCAAATAAGCCTTGTATTCTGGTGAACGACGCAGAACATCCTTGCGTGCTTCTACCTAGCGACACAAAAATAACAGTTGGTGCGAGTGAGATCAAACACATCCGATCGTTGAGCAGAAAGACACTTACAGAAGCGTGTTGGGCGTCTGGAGTAGCCTTTGCAACATCTGCACGATTTTTAGATTCCTGAAATAACATTTCAAAGCCACAAGCCTAGGATGTGGATGAGAGTCTATCGAATGGATCACACAACGGGTATAAAATACCAGTTTCATGCCAATGTCTCGCCAGCGCCAGGCATTGGTGCCCTCTCTCTCCTCAAAGTGACCAAAGATCTTGGGCGGGTAGAATTTCTGACCCAAAAGTTGGGCATACGCAGTTCGTGTCATTTTGACGCTGCGAAGAACATCCGGACGTGGCGGAAAGCGTGCCATCTTATGAGCAGCCTGGAACATACTGTCAAGGACAGGTAACTTGGCTCCTATCCGCACTCACTCGAAGTTGGATGGCATCACGAGTGTAGAAGGTCTCGATGGGCTTCTGAATCAACGATGGATCGATAGTAAGAGCACGGGCAATGCCAATGGGAAGGTACGCTTTGGTAGTATGCACATGATTGTGTGCAGCACCAGGGTACCCAGCGATCCGTTGCCATACGATATCTTCGACTGCTTTTGGAGCAAATGTATTGACGGACGCGTCTCGCACGAGAGGAAGAGCATCGTCAATAGCGATATAGTCATCGCCCTCGTCACCGAGGATATGATCCTCATCTTCATCTTCCCCCGCGCCAGGTATTCGGGGACGTCTTCTTGGTTTATTGGGTGCAGAGACATGCGATAGGGGAATGAGATGAAGGCGGCCACTGTGTATCCATACCTATAGTGTAAGAGCGAAAGGCGTCGTTTAGCTGATGTATCTCACCGTTTACAAGGGAGGAAGGGTGCGCACCCTGTTGGTCGCGTTTGAGGGGTTCACCCAACTGGGCAAAGACTCGGCTGCTTCGATGAGCAAGAACTCACCATCGGAGTCGGATATACTGGGAGGAGTTGAATGGTTACGTAGAGAAACAGAAAAGATGGTGAGAGCATGAACGTACCTAATAGTAACATCCCACTGCTTTGATAGTTCTCGAAGCAGCCAGACAACGCACCACTCGTCGTCGACGCAGTCGCCGACGCGCATGCGTCCCTCGAGGATGTACCTATCCGCGCCGTGGCGAGCATCAGGATCAGCTACGACCTTTAGCTGAAATGGGTCGCGATGCCAAAGAAAGCCTGGAAGAAGGTTTTGTACGAAATCGTGTGTACAAGCAGCGAGAGATGTGGACGAGGACTTGTCAGCGAGTGGGGTTGGGGGATACAAGACATATAGGAGAGTATCCTCTGAGATCGACGGCGGACGGTTGAAGATGTCCATCGCTGTGGTGCTCGTGGTTGTCCGCGGTGGTGACAAACGCCCTTGAACCGTCCTTGATTGCCATTCGCGGCTTCAGTCCGGTATGGCAGCGCACGCATCCTTCAAGGACAGAACACTGCTCGCAGTCATCGGCGACGAGGTACGGACAACGTCTTTTTCGTGCCCCGTAGCTCACACTCATCGCAGGACTCGATCACCGGCCTCTTGCTCGCCGGCGTTGGTCACATCAACGAGCACCAGAAAAAGAACTTTCTCGTCGTCGATTCCAGTGAGCTATCACACACAACACCTCCACCATCCTCTCGCTGACCCCTCCAAAGAGACCCAGATCTCAACCATCGAAGCTGCCTTCGAAGAATTCACAGAACGCAAGGATGTAGCCATCCTACTCATTAACCAACATGTACGCCCACTATTTCGCTCCCTCGATTTGTGGGTCAATGCTCATGAAACACCTTCATATATCTAGATTGCAGAGAAGATTCGACCAACGGTCGATCGCTACCAGCAAGCCTTCCCAACCATCCTGGAGATCCCATCCAAGGATCACCCATACGGTAAGCGTCTCCTGTTGCTTGTTAATTCCCCTGCTTGCTCCATTACGTCGTGCCATTCATTGACGACACGCTTCCGCAGACCCTGAAAAGGATTCTGTCTTGAAACGCGTGCAGAAGCTTTTCGGAGAGTAGTAAATCTCCTTCTAGACTTCCGTGTACCTCATCATCCACACCCACATTTGGCGCTGTAATATATCCACCCTTCATTAATCCATCACGTTGGCTGAGAACAAGCTGGGTTTCATTGTAATAATATACAATACAAGGTGCATTGCAGGTGGATTCATGTGAGCAGGTTGCAAATCGTGCCCTAGATCCCTCCTCTTGAACCCTGTTATGTCACGGCATGGCGTGTATTTCAGGATGAATGAAACCGCATAATAGGCTCGTCTTCCCGAACACCTGGTGCCCGCTCGACAAATACCCTGATGGGGTTACGACTCTCCGAATCTATGAAACCCAAATCAGTTTGAATGAGATGAACCACATCGAGAAGGTTGGGAGAGGTTAGACACGTTCGATCGGAAAGGAAGGCAATACGCACTTGGTATATCGATAAGGAGGTACCGAAATACGAAGTATCCTTCATCGTTCTATGAATCATGCCGTCAGTATGCCGTGCCCGAGTACACGAGTGCCAATCGATGACGGAGAGTACTCCTATGTGGCCTGCATGCTGTGGATCAAATCGTCTGACGCACCCTCACAAGATCGGCATGCACCTCGCCCTCCGTCCAGACGACACCTGTACCATGGCTTCCTTCACCATGTGATCGTCGCCCCCTGATTCCAGAAAACAGGCCTGTCATTCCCCACCAAGAACGTTTTTCTGCACTGCCCTGCTCCTCGTTCTTTTCTTTGTTCATCGTTTCTGAAGGTATCGAGGTAGGGACGACATCCCCTCTAAGATACTTGAAAGCACGCTTCGCTGAGTCAATATAGGGTGTCGCCTTCTCTTTGACATCCTCCAATGTCAATGAGGTCAGCTCGACCCATTGACTCTCTTTCTCGTCTGCTGCGACAGACGAGGAGGATGGTGTGGAGGAACCTTGGATGAAGAAATTCAAAAGCATGTGTTCCCGACCGGACGAATCAACGGCTATCTGTGACGCTACGTGGCGATGGCGATGGCGAGGACGCATAGAAGAAGGAGGGTTGTTGTGAAAAGTCAGCGGGACATGAAGGTACTTGGCAACCTGCAACCCCATTCGTCAACGCTCCCATTCTCCATTAAGAGTGGGAGACATACTCGAGGTGAAGCTTTGATCCGCTCGCATGCGTCACTGTATAGCACCGTCGGTGAATTCTTTGAGAATAGTTCCGAAGTAAGTGCGTAGATGAGCACCGCAGATAGTCCGGCACCGAGAAGTATGACAGTCAAGTTTGTGGTTCGTTGGGTCGTCCGTAATACTGGAACGAATTACTATCAGTCACAATGTACTCTTTGTCACCACCCGTATGTCGTCAAAGTGAAATAGAAAGACTGGTATTGAATATGACGAACCCTTCCCTCCCACACTCAGCTCTGACCATTTCTTGGTCTTCTCCCCACGCTTCAGGGAACCTTGTGATATTCCAAGTTGAAACGGTCCAACCGAGTCCTCTCTACTTAACTGAGAGGACCTTTGCTTCTGGTCGAGCGCCGAAGTAAGCAGAGGGGATTGAGCACCGTGATGGGTTGCATATGTCTTGGTTGATGTCCTCCGTGTGAATCGACCATCGTCAAGAAAGCGGTATGTCGATAGAGGACGAGTCGGCTTGGAACAGGCCAAGGTGCTGCTGCGGAGACTACTCGATAGACGGACAAGTTTGACTGTAGACATCGGGACAAGTGCTTGGAGACGGGTCACAAAGGGCTATTTTACCTGTTTTGGAGGTGGATCGACACAAGTTCACACCAAGGCAAGCCTCAAGCTCAATATTAATAAAGCGCCGAGGTCGCGTCAAGGCCATTCATCAAGTAAAACTACAAAGTTCACAGAAAGATTCCCCTCGCTAGTATAGATCTCCTACAATATTCTAATCTCCCATATCATCTGAAGTGTTATTATGACCGTTCGCCACGTAGTCTACGGGCAAGAGCCAGGTCTTTAGGTTGGATGGTTACACGCTTAGCGTGGATAGCAGCCAAGTTCGTGTCCTCGAAAAGCGAGACAAGATATGCTTCGGCGGCTTCTTGCAGAGCCATCACTGCTGATGATTGGAAACGCAAGTCTGTCTATAATGATAGGGGTTAATGTTAGAACGGAACCAATTGCAAACAGTTAAGGGTAGTGAACCGACCTTGAAGTCTTGTGCAATTTCACGGACGAGACGTTGGAAGGGGAGTTTGCGGATGAGAAGTTCCGTGGACTTTTGGTACCGACGAATTTCACGTAGAGCGACGGTACCAGGGCGAAAGCGATGAGGCTTCTTGACACCACCTGCAGGGGCCTATGTGTACACATGAGATCAGGATCAGGAGCAAACATTGGAGTCTTCTTACGGTGGTCGTCTTACGAGTAGCCTTGGCGGCGAGTTGTTTGCGTGGGGCTTTGCCTATTAGAGGACGCGATCAGCATGTATAAACGATTGTGAGAGAGAAAGGTGCATACCACCAGTGGTCTTGCGGGCAGTTTGCTTAGTACGGGCCATGATATGATGTAGACTCAAGAGATGGTAGTGGTTGTGGGTACATATCAGTGCGAAAGTCTCTATTTAAGGTGTAGTGGTCGATCAACAACGCGCGACGCGACGCGTTGGTGCGCACACGTGATCGACTTCGAAAACCAAAAAGAGCAAAAAATATTCCCATTAGCCGACTTGAACGACTGACCTCGTCATTACTAGTGACGCGCTCTACCAACTGAGCTAAACGGGATGTTATTCAAGCCAGCTATAGTTGAATCTGGGAAACCCTGCGGCGTAGAATTCCATTCACCAAGGCAAATTGAACGTCTACAATCTAATTCCCCAGCGTCTTCATACGTTCTACAACAGACTTCTTCATCTGATATTTCGTGCTTAGCGAAAGTCTTGGTTGTTTCAATGGTATTACTTACCGGTGGGCTGAGTCCTGGCCCTTCGAAGTATGCCAACACAAACTGCTCTGCAACCCAATCATTGTCTACTCCACCTAAATCCAAAAATACTAGACTCCTCGGACGTGCTGGATCTCCACTAGGTGCGGCAAGATGTACGTCGAGTGGGTAACCTTTCGCGAGCGTAGTGGTGGGGAAGATTGATTTGAGCTTGCGTAAAGGTGACTGTACGATGAGCTCAGTTTCAGGCGAAAGCGTTCCCCGAGATTTCTCAAGCTGAAGACGTGCTGTCAAAGCACGCATGAAGCCATCACGGAGGTGAGTGTACGAGGTGTTGCGTGTAGGCACTGTATATGATTGTAAATCAGCTTGGAGAGAGACTAATGATGTATTCACCTATCCGGAGAACGCAGGAAGTGTTGCGGACAATGTAGGCAACCTTCTCCTCGGGAGAAGCAGTGACGGGAAGGTCCTGAAAGGCGCCTACTTCAGCATTAATGCCCACAGACTTGGACCGTATCAGAACGAACCTCTAACTTTGGGTTCGTGAGATCAGCATAGAATGCGACGGAGTAGACCTGTATGCCGAGAAACGAGACGGTCCGCAC
This sequence comes from Chalciporus pseudorubinellus, assembly GCA_038092895.1. Classification (NCBI taxonomy): domain Eukaryota; kingdom Fungi; phylum Basidiomycota; class Agaricomycetes; order Boletales; family Boletaceae; genus Chalciporus; species Chalciporus pseudorubinellus. Next base: position 487 of record JBBPRG010000063.1, on the reverse strand, counting down.
GCCGACACCGAGAAGAGAATGTGGAGGTAGGGGAAACCTGGAGGGGACCCGGAGCTCTTTTGGGAATTCGACAGCAGTCGCGGGATCAACTACGTTTGGATAATGAACGAGTGCTCACGGGACCAGTACTAGTGATATCTGGTGTCGTCGTGAGATAGCTTACCTACCACATCCTCCTTGGTGGCCGGAGGTGCATCAAGGTGTAAGGTAGTAGCGGTCTGTTGGAACGCAAATGCTGCAGTAAAGGCAGAGGCTACACCCCAAAGAATGGGTTTAGACCACGAGCGGGGTTGTCGGTGCGCGATATGAACGAACTGACGCGCTCTGACGCGAACGGAGCACTGGAGAACGTTTCTGACCAGCGGACGTAGTGTGTGCGACATTGCGAGGAACACTAGTAGTAGAGTACTATTGGTCCTAATGCTATTATTGGCTAGCAAAGAAAAGCGCGGCTAGCACAATGACAGGCTAGTAGCACGTGCCTGCT
>JBBPRG010000062.1:0-26736 GCA_038092895.1 Chalciporus pseudorubinellus | reverse complement strand
AGGTAAATATCTTGGAAAGAAGCTCACACGGCTTGCTGCGAAGCACGAGGTTCTGGAGGCGAACAGTATCAAGGATTTAGACGAAGCCGTTTCTGGACCTTTCCGATATAAGCACCTTGGCAATCTTGCGTATATCGGCAATGCTGCCGTTTTTGACTTGGGACAGCTCTCGGTCATGGGGGGTCTGGCCGCAATGTATGCTTGGAGAAGTGTGTACTGGAGTGAACAGGTTTCAGCCAGGACCAGAGCATTGCTAATGATTGATTGGATCATTAGGTATGCTCCATCTTTTAGACGTTGCGGACTCACAAACACACGTTGTCAGGGGTGTTTGGGGACGAGACCTCTCACGGTTGTGATCAAGAAAATAAACAGCTTGTTTGTAGATTGGATCGACTGGCCCATGTGCATGAGCTTTCAACTTCCAGGTTTTGATGATTTGATACCACTGTACTTGCAAATTTCGCTCATTCTGTTCACCTCCTTATTGTATGATGTGTATTCGTTCATTGTTTAACAATCAACTGCCATTATTCTGTCCACTCAAAGGAACCGATAAAAGTTGTCCCACCCACGAGCGCCCCTTGATCTGGTGCAAGAACGGTCATCTTCTTGTTTGGAATATCCAAGTTTGTTCTAGAGCGATCCATGACATTGTGAATCGCGACGTCAGAAGTAACCGGTCGAATGGATATCGTCAGTCGTCTCTATGAGTCAAGGAGAGTCCACAAAACTCACATAACAAGGAATCCCAAAACGTTCAAATCAAGGATTTCCTCATCGTACCGTTCATTTTCGTCGGCATTGCAAGGGGCAAGTAAGGCAAGAACCTTGTTCAACAGTCTTGAACTATTTGATGCTGGATCTATTACGGTTGGCTGCATCTCCGATAAAGTGCGTGTAGCCCCGATAGGCAAAGCCGAGGAAGGTGCCATCGTTTCTTCGGGAGCAAACGTCAGAAATCATTGAATCAATGGCACGACTGAAAGGTCAGGAGAAGCAAGAAGCCATGGATGGGTGATTCACCTTCGCCGATGCGGTAGATCCTAAGGTCGCCGAAGCTCATAATGGTTGAAGAGGGGGAAAGGATGAGTTCTGTGGCGAATTCCCCTCCCACGATACCAGACGTTACTCCCCGAGGGGGGTCGATCTTCTGGCCATACATATACGCATGTAGCTGATAGTTGTGTACTCGTTCCCGGTAGCTGTGATCAAGCTCGACAACCTAAGATCAGTGTGAGATTAGGAATAATAAAGCGAGGCGGTGGAATACCCCTCCGGATTTTGGTATTTTGACGACAATAAGTTGGCTGCCGTAGAGACGCTGCATTTCGACATTGAGCTTTTCGTGACCGACCACGAGGATGACATTGACTGGGATCGGTATTGTATAACCCTCCGACAACCGAAAATAGAGTGCTATACATACTTCTGAAAGCGTCTACGCATGCTTTAATGAGGGTGTGACGACTGTCTGCACCAGACCCGGAACTAGGTCCGGATGCAAATGAAGATGGTGTGTCAATTATTAGGCCGGAGACTCGAGCTAGCCGATCTGAACTTAGCCTCGAACGATTTTAGAACATATTCACAGCTACCTTCAGGGTCTGCATCGTGTCGCTCGATAGCATTGATTCCCAAGTTCCGGATCAAGCGATCAAGTAGATGTGGGTTTCTTCTCGTGTCTGGGTGGCCGTACCAATAAGTCAATGGAATGAGTACATTTGATGCGAGTGCTGTAGGGGCCGATGTAGCCGCGGAACCCAGTGGATTAGCTGGCGAGGCCGTTCCGATTGGGCTTCTGACAACCGCTGCCGAGAGTGTCCCCGGAATCGTCCATGCGCCCTGATGTCGAGTTGGGTGAACGTGCCGGTGCGAAGGCGTATCGAGGACTCACCTCGCTCGGATCCACGTTTACAAGGAGTGGCGACCAGTTTTGACCCACGCGGACGGCATAATTGGTTAGAATCTTACAGATCGTTGTCTTTCCAGAGTTCTCTGGACCTAAAATGAGGACCCTCGGTGGTTCGGCATTAGCATTTTGATCGTCATCGGAAGCTGGGGATCCGTGCAGAGCACGGAGTGCGCGGACACGCATCTGTTCGAATGCGATGTGCAGGTTTGCATATGCAGACATTGGGGTCTCTTCTGATACATATTCGGTAGAAGGATGGCCTGTGACGTGCTGAGGCTGGTGATAAGCTTTGCACGAGGCGTGTGGATGTTGCGAGAAGACTCATCTCGATCGTGCAACCCTGCCAGGTGAATACTGCGGCCTTGCATTCTGAACCAAACAAATATGTCTTGCCTTCTGCAAGTTCGGCGCCGAAGATTTCAGCATGGCCGCGCACGAGCTGAGGAAGACTTGAGAAGGAAGTGGAGGAGAGGGTGAAGAGGAATCTGTGTGGATCAGGTCACATACCTTGATAGCAAGGGAAGTTCCAAGATCGAGCTCGAACCGGTACTCTGTCTCCGGATCGAGGACCCATTCTTTGGAGTCGACTTGCTGGTAATCAGACATGTCAGATGGTGTTCTGTTTTTGCTTCCGTTACACTTTGGGTGACTTTGGGTGACTGTATCGCGCAACCAGGCTATGTCTGTTTCACGATGGCAGCGGAATTATAATAAGCAGCGAGTAGTATGACAGACTGGGTTTCAACGAGATCAGGAGGAGGTCATTTCTCGTGACAGGTGTGAGTTGATGCGTGATGTCCCCGTAGCAACCCAGCAGAGATCTAGCCTCAGGTTAGATTCAGGTTAGATTCTCGCGCTGAGTACGGAGGGGACATCACGGAAATCGGATTAGCAATTGACGTCCATCCAAGTTATATTCGGACAGTCATGGGGCGGCATACGTCGGTCCTATTCTTGCTCGAGATTCCACCCGCGAACCAAGTTCGACCTAGCTGCTACGATATGACTCTCAGGCTTCGAATCCTTCTCCTCATCAGGAATGCCGTAACCTCATGTCCATCCTTATAAACCTACCCTTCCATACGCTTCCCTTCACCCCTTCCCGTCATTCTCATGGGCGCGACAGAATCCAGCCACCACACCGACGAAAAGTCTTCCCCTGCTACTTACCATGTACAGCAGGTCGACGTCGCGGCCAATCTAATCGCAGGTAAACAGCTCGACCTTACTCCAGAGGAAGCCTTGCGTCTCAGGTAGCTATACACCCTTCCCGTCCTCGAGACGCCCTGTCCACCAGGCTTTTATCCAGGCGCAAGATCGATTGGCACATCATGCCCTTTATGTGCAGTATGTCCCATGGTCCACCTCCCGTGAGATGCTGACTGATGCCATTCCCTGCACAGTCATGTACTTGTATGTCAGCGTTTATCATCAATCCGTCAATCATCTCACTTGCGTCGTACAGGATAACCTTCATGGACAAAACCACCCTGGGCCAGTCCGCAATCCTTGGCATCATGTGTGTCACACTTCACTACTCTCATTTTCCCCACACAAACTCATCCATTCGCCAGACCTGGCGCTCATTTAAATATCACTCAGTTTGACTGGCTCGGAACGATCTTCTACTTGAGCTACCTTGTCTTCCAATACCCTCAAAATCTCGCCTTGCAACGCTTTCCGGTCGGCAAATGGATGAGGTATGGATGTGGCTTCATTCCTGTAGATCTCCGCAGCGCCCGCTGATCGTTTCAAAGTATCAACATACTCTTGTGGGCTGTGATCCTCTGCTGCCATGCTGCATGTACCTCCTTCGGAGGTCTATTCGCTGTTCGTTTTCTCCTCGGAATCTGCGAGGGCGCGATAACCCCTGGATTTATGATCGTGACTTCGATGTTTTACACACGGGCTGAGCAAACGCGGCGTGTTGGTTATTGGTGTCAGTGTCTATTCAATTCACCCGTGACATGTCTAAAACTTCCGTTAGTCTTGATGAACGGAATTGCCGTCATCGTCTTAGGGTTCCTTAGCTATGGCGTCCTTCACACCCATACACCTCATGTCATGCCCTGGCAATGGTGAGCACAGCGGAGTATTCGAAAATCAGGTCGAGTTCATCTATCACTCTAGGCTGATGATCATCACTGGGATCATAACTCTGGTCACTTCAGTTCTATTCTGGTGAGGAAATCTCCGATTATCTTCTTCACTTCCGCATATACTAACGTAAACCGTCCCAACACCAGGTTCTACTTCCCTGATTCGCCAACAAATGCGTGGTTCCTAACTCCGGAGGAACGCATCGCAGCCGTAAAGCGAATCCAAGTGAACCAGACCGGTGTTGAAAACAAGTCATTCAAGATAGAACAGTGAGTTGATCCAACTTCTACCAAAGTTCTAGCCCCTTAACAACGATGTCCGTCGAGGTTCTATGAAACCGTAAAAGATCCCAAGACATGGCTTCTGGCATTTTTTGCGGCCGCAGCGTGCGTCTCAAGAATTCACGTATATATACATCTGTCTGATAGATGACTTCCAGGAACATTGTCAATTCTGTAAGACCGTTGCGAATATTATCACCCTAACAGTGCTCATCTCATTTTCCTAGCTCACCAATCAGCGCCAGCTCATAGTTGCCCAGTTTGGTTTCAGTGCCATTCAGACAACTCTGCTTGGTTGCGTCGATGGAGTGGTCGAAAGTGAGTTAGCCCTGGGATCCAAACATAAACTCCGCGCATTGACCTCATGCCCCATATCGATAGTCCTGACAATCTACCTTGGGGTGACGCTTGCGTCACAGAAGTCCATCGGCCGTGCATATGCCGGAGTGCTGATGTATATCCCGGCCATCCTCGGTGCAATCCTAGTCAACACCCTTTCATTCTCAAACAAGATTGGTTTGCTCTTCTCCTATTGGATATGTAGTGAGTAATCCTAGACCATGTGAACTCGCTCAACAGCTAACGATAACCTCGCTCAGTTTTTGCTATCGCGCCATTCACGATATTTTTGGCGTGGGTAGGCTCACTAACTGCTGGTCATACCAAACGCGAGTCCTGTCATCATTGGTTGCAGTCGCGTGTCTGATTGATTGCTTGCAGGCATCACTACGAATGCAATAGTGCTCGGTGCGTATGCGATTGGAAATGCTGTCGGTCAGTTCATGTGGAAGGCCCAGTATCAACCACGGTATGGTTGCACTCGCTGTAGCTCGCAATTAGACTGAACTTTTCCCAGAAACCACATCCCATGGGCCGTTATCACGGCTACCAACTTTGCATCTGCAGTAACTCTTCTCGTGTTACGCTACCTATACTCACTTGAAAACAAAAAGCGTAACCTTGAGACTCGGGATGACAAATACGATGCAGTATTCATCACTACCGAGTCTGGCGAGAAACAAGTTGACAAAGTAAGTGTATCACGACTATCCTGCTCGACACAGGTGCCAATAATCATTCCTCAGGCTTTCCTCGACCTTACTGATAAGCAAAACCGCGACTTCCGTTATGTCCTATGAATACCAACCAATAATTTCGTAGAGCTCCTCACGTAGGAGGTCCCATATGACAGTGTAATGCTGTGCAGCTGTAGTACTTGTCTATCGATGCGTATTTAACTTCAATTCTACGTGCCTTCGCCGTCTTGGATGCGCATCATGGCGGATGATCATCTGGTATGTATCCTTGACTGGGTGTTCGCTTGGGACGACCCCGCGCGCCCAAGCGATGATCTCGCGCCTCCTCTTTTCCATGAGTTCCTTCAGAGAAGAAGTAACTCTCACGCCTCCTTGTGACCCAGACATGGTTGAGGGTTCCATGTACATGTAGTTGCTTCCTTCGGATTCTGTACACTTGGAGCGCTCCGAGCATACAGAATCCGAAGCACTGGGAGTCTCCGACAAACTCGAGCATGTACTGCAAAACGAAGATATAGAGGATCTGCACGAGGATGACTCGTACCGGCTGCTTCGTTCTACGGCACATTCGAGATTGTTTGCGTGGGTACTCGAGGGGCACGTCGAGTAAATCGAGCTGCAGTCTTTACTCGAACAGGGGCTATTACATCGCTCTGGCTGGGAGTGGTCGAAATGAGGTTGGTTGTCGTCGTTCCGTCCGATGCCATCACAGGAACCAACCGTATCAAACAGAGACCTGGAAAGCTGGAATAAATGTCGCCGGAGCGTCGAAAGGGCCAATAGAATGCGCAAACGCTCGAGGATCAGCTCACATCCGGCTGTGGGAGTAACAGAGGAGCGAAGTGTGAGCTCGTCCACGATATAGGAGACACAGCCCTCTTTGAGACTCGGATGAGGCAAGTGTACCACAATACGGAGGTGCTCGGCATCATATACGAGACCAAAGAGTACCAACCACTCCGGGAAGGATTCCGTGGTCGCGAGGGTGCTTCCTCGTTTGATCAGCGTCGCGAGGAGCGAAAGGTGGAAATGACCGTGGATGGCTAGGTCTTCGAGGATGTGCGTCAACGCGAGTCTTTTAGATGGTACAGACTGTTGGGATTGAGTTGATCCTTGAATCCCGAGGAGCAAGCATTTCGGTATTTTTCCATTCCGGGGCGTATCCTCGGCGTCGTACCCATCCTGACTCCGAACGAGTGCAAAGTCAAGCGGTCGGATGCCAGTGGTGTTCTGGGACACAGACTCGGATATGGCTGTCCAGTCGCTGACATAGGTATCTTAGCCGCATCGTAAGGAACGCTAACGAACCTACCTCCTTAGCTTGCAATGAGGAATACCCTCGAAAGCACGGGTGACGAAAGAGGGTACTACGTTCAAGTCGTCTCCTTTTCCAAGGTCTATGAAGAGCTGTGACGCGACATCCCACGTCAATCGTTCGTCGGAAGAGCCAAACCGCGTCTCTGCATTGCTTTCGAACCGAACATTGCGAAACGGGCAGCCTCGATCTCTGGTGCATTCCATCCCACACTTTTTGTTAGTGGAGGCAAAGAACTCCTGACAATGTAAAGGGTTAAAATGGATACTCGCGGTAGTCATAGTGTTGGCTACCATCCACGAACTTGGAACGATGAGCTTGGTTTTCCTTTCCGGTCGCCAATAAGCGCGAAGGTGGTATACATATGCCAACGTGTGCTTGAGTTCTGGTAGGCAAGCCTCGAGTGATCTCTTGTTTAGCAATGGCCAGTGGCTACTAATACAGCAACCTGATCAGACGACTTCAAGTTGGTACCGCAATGCTCACCTCTCGACGTTCTCGGAAACTAGTTGAGACATCTGAGAATTTTGCAAGATAACTGGAAGAGATGGCACCTGTAGCAAACAGCGCGAGGTCCAGGTTTTCAGGACGTTGCGTCAGTTGCAATTCCTTGGTCGCCACCGCATCGTGGCGGCTACTGCCGAACCACCCGTTGAAACATGCCACGAGGACGTGGAGCGTGGCCAATATCAGGTCTAGAATTTGCCATGGGGAGTGAGCGAGATCAGTTACGTCCGTTATTGGCGAGGATGTATTGGCTCAGCGCTCAGCCCGAAGGAGTGTAGACGCGACCACCCTGTATTGACGTCACCGACACCACCCGGGCCGGACATAACATTGAATAGCAACCGGAAGGCAGGACACGACTACACGTTGCTACTTAGTTCGCGGACTCTGTCAGAGACACTCTTAGAGTGCCATTAGTTTGAGCAGCGAGAATTTCCGAGATGTTTTTTCGATCTCGAGACTGCTTGTACCTGGGACCTAGTTGGACATAGTATGCACGAGTTACAAGAAGGAAGACATTTTCACAGGCTTTCGAACAGCAGCAGAGTTACCCTCCAAATATCGATACATTGTCTGAAATTCTTGTGTCACTCGGGACCTTGTCCTGGAGACTGACGAATTTGGGGCCTTGGGTATCGTGATAGGTCTTCCAAAGAAGTCGACCGGGGGCTGTTAATGAAGGATCTCAGATTGACTCAGCGTCGGATACGTCATGATAGCTCACCTTCTCTTCCATGTCGCTAGGGCCTTCTATGCGAGCCCTTTTGTTGACAGGGTCCAGCATAGAGCCTGATGGTTGAGCTCGTTTCAAGGGGCCTTCCTCCTCTGCGTGGTCTGGTCCTTCAAGGAGTTCTTCAGGCTCTTCTGCAGAAGGCCTGAAACAATGGTGAACAAGACATGCTAAAGGGGAACATCAAACTGACATCTTTTGGAAGAAATTTCGTTTGGCAGCTGCATTGACTTTCTCAACTGCAACAGCCTGTCGCTTGGCCAACGCAGCATCGATCTATGACGATGTTGGTGGAGGTCCAAAAAACTGAAAGGCGCACTCACCTCAGTAGCAACAAGGTGACGTACAGCATATCTCGAGACAGCAATATCAGATGCACGCTTCCCATCATATGTCACGAAGACATCTATAGGCCTGCACACCCCGTTGTCAGTGATGTCCGAGGTGAATTTGCAACGATACCGACGGGTCGAGCCTGTACACCAACTGGCCGTCCTCGGCTTTTTCTTGAATGAATCGCAACTCCAAGGAGACCATGATCTCAACGAGGTGAGAGAGCAAGGCCCGCTCCCCAGGCTTGATGACTTGGCTGTTTACCTGTAAGATGAAGATATGGTCAAAGTTCAATCAAGACAGCTCATGAGCTGTACATACTGGTCGTAGAGGGGGTGATATGATACGGTTAATATATGGGGCGAAGTCTAGCTGAAGAACTTGACCCATGATTAGGTGTCTGTTGGCGCCAGTATTTCTCCCAGAAGCACGGATGCCATCAGTTAGTGATTTCAAAATTTCCTCGTTGGTACGTGTCACCAACATGTTCTAGATTCAAACAGGGTTAACGACGAGAGATCTTAATACGTGAAGATACTTACCTCCCAATCTGTAGAATCCCTTTCCACCCGTTTCCCGGCACGCTCTCGGCACAATGGATGAAATGGAACAAGGAAATACGGGAGATATGTTTGCAGTGCGAAATCGCCATCGGCATACATGATTGAAGAGAAGACATCGAATGTTCCGACCCACTCGTTCGCCTTCTCATACAAAGTCATGTTTGGTTCATGGCGATGACAGTTCGTATAATGTGCGAAACAACCTGGAACGATTGAATGATCAAAATACCTATCTTCAGAGAGTACATACCGTTCGCGATGCTGTTGTTATTGTTAAGTCCTTCGATGACTCGACTGAGGCGATTCACATATCGTGCTTCCTCCTCCTCTCCTATTGCCAGCTCTCGGGCTCGCTTTCGTGACATGGGCGCAAATATCTCGTTTAAGACTGCTGTTGCAGTAAAGTCTGCTTCCTTCATGCCAACCGTGGCGCGTCGAATCAAGTCCTCGGTGACACCATCATTGCGGGATTTGATGAACTGCTCCGCCTTGATCAATGACGTTGGGAGTGTATGAAGGAATATGACAAGCCTGTAGTGTGTTTAGGCAGCCTCTCAGGTCGCCTTTCGCAACACTGACCAGGGTGCTGAGGGCTCTTGTATCCGCGTTCAACCCTTCGAGATTGCAGATATCACGGAGTCGTTTGATAATATGAATATCAGCCGGTCTTGCAATTCGGATTTGTCTTGCATGGGGACGCAGTTTTACAAGCGAATGGGCATTCTGGTCGTTACAGATGCATATGATGGGTCGCAACAAAGGCCGTTTGTCCTTTTGCGCTCCAGCTTTGCCTGGTAAGCTTCGGTCATGGCATCGGTCAAATCAGAAAAAAAACGCCTACGTTTCTTCTTTGGTTTCTCCAAGGCGAGCGAGACGAGTTTCTGGATGAAACCATTTGACTGCAAGGAAGGTTCCTTTTAAACAATACATGCTCGGCAAAATTACAACATACATTTTCGCCGCCGCCACCAGTCGCCCCGTCAATTTCATCAATAATAAGTAAAACAGGTTTCGTACTGCCAACTGTGGAACCTGATTCAAGTATAGGTCGAATCCGGTCATCAATTGCCTGCGCAGACCGAGTATCACTGTGGTGTATTTAGTTAATTTCAAGAAACCCGTGTGCAGTCGAATTACCTGGCATTGATCTCCATTACTTCGTAGCCTGCTTGTGCAGCAATGACGTGAGCCAGCGTGGTTTTCCCGAGACCCGGAGGTCCAGATATCAAGAGCAACTAACACAAGGTCGGGCTTTCGCACAACACATCATTACGGACGATCTCACCTTCTCTTGTGGTCGGTGGTATTCATCTTCGGGATCGCAGATCTCGGCATCTTCTCTGGACCGCTTTTTGTTTCGTCTCTTTCCGAATACGCACCAATCCCACTGCTTTACCCAAGCCATCACGTCTCTGGCAACCCGTTCATTACCCAGAAGCTCCGTGAAGCGCCGAGGGCGATACTGGTCGACCCATAACATGTCTTCGAGTTGTTGAGAGGCTTCCTGTTTGGAAGTTCTTATCTTTGAATGAGATTGACGTTCAGCATATAAGGACGTTCGTGCGTACGGAATGATTGGCTTCAAAGCCGCGGAGATAGAAAGCTCGTCCATAAGCCTGTGAATAGGCACGTCCAACAGGTTTGCCATCGGTGACACAGTCGACGACTGGAAATTCAGTTAGCAAAGATACATATGAGGAGTATCTCAGTACCTTTCGCACACTAGTACTAGTGACTCGCGATTTGCGCGAGATGAACAGGCTTTTGCCATCGAAAGTTGTTGCCCGAACAGGGGCCCGAGGGTGTGATATTCCAGAAGAAGAGGTGGAACCATTGGATGTGAAGTGGGTGACTTTGAGGCCAAGGATGTCCGAGATTGGAAGGAATGTATCGTCTGGTGGACAGATGCAGATGAGAACGGTGTACTGTCCGGGAACTCAAACACCCACCTTGCGATGTTGAGAGTGGCTCCGTAAGTGTAAGTGTGGTATCTTGTACTATGAGTGATGATTAGACAGTCACAATGGGACTACTTGTCGACCCACAGTTCTCTCCCAAGCTCGAGATGCTAGAACTTGACTGAGCGAGTGTTTGGCCGCTGGGTATATTCGAATTAGAATGCGTTAAAGATCCATTGAACGCGTCAGGTACGATCGTTGACTCAGAGGTCAGTGCGGAAGTGGACGGATTGCCCAATAGACCATTGGACACAAACCCTGCTGTCGATGATACGGGACGTTCGTTACCAAGGAGACCAGTGGGTATGAAGCTGTCGCTCATTTCTGGAGTTCAAGTTGTTGCCCGCTTCAAGTCTGACTGGCGGGACAAGACCGACGCGATGATGAAACGCGTGCGTGGGAAAAAAGTACGACGCGTCTGTGGCAAGTTTGTATGAAAAACGGTCGGGACTCAGCGAAGCAGGTTTAGTGATAATGTTCGATTTAGTATCATGTTGAATCACACAAGATCATCGTGGACTAGATTCGTCGCGTGTAGTTACCTCAACGCCTGTGTACCGAGTCGCACTACCGACCGAGTGAGACCGAGTGTGTGTCGGATTTACATAATCCACGGCCGAAGTCGGGTGAGTCGGAGATTTGAGCTGAATTCGAAAATCGTCGTTAGCGTGTATTTGGGTATTTCTTCTACTTGAATTCCTTCACCTCTGTCGTCTTCGTCGTCGTTCACCACCATGCTTACCGCCCGCGGCGTCACACGTGTCTCCAGGAGAGCCGTCAACAGCACAAAGAACTCTAGCAGGTTCTTGCAAACCGCTGCACCACTGTTGGCCCGCTCCTCCATCCCGTCTCCCGCACCGAAGCAAAACGCTGCCTCCCGTCCTTCCCGTATCTCCGTTTCTCAGCCTGGTTGGTTTCCCTACCCTTTCACGTGTTGCCTATCGTGCTCATGGCCTGTTTTCTCTTTGCGCAACATTTTTTTTACTATCCCCGGCGGTGTTCGGAATGTAGCGCGTCAGTATGCGACAGAGGCAAAGGGAGCCATTGGTTCCGTGAAAACGGTTATTGGTGCCGTCGTCGATGTTCAGTTTGAGACAGACGCTCTCCCGCCCATTCTCAACGCTCTGGAGGTTCAGGACTTCCACGGTGGTCGTCTTGTTCTCGAAGTTGCGTCACATCTAGGAGAGAACTCCGTCCGTACCATTGCCATGGACGGTACCGAAGGTCTTGTCCGTGGTCAGAAGGTTGTAGACACTGGTGCTCCCATTCAAATCCCTGTCGGCACTGCCACCCTCGGACGCATCATGAATGTTATTGGCGAGCCCATTGACGAACGTGGTCCTATCAAGGGTGTCAAACTTTGCCCCATCCACGCTGACCCTCCCCCATTCGTTGACCAATCTACCACTGCTGAGATTCTCGAAACCGGTATCAAGGTTGTCGACCTTTTGGCTCCTTACGCACGTGGTGGAAAGATCGGTCTTTTCGGTGGTGCCGGTGTGGGAAAGACTGTGTTGATCCAGGAATTGATCAACAACGTCGCCAAGGCTCACGGTGGTTTCTCCATCTTCTGTGGTCAGTGTTTTTATTCGTGAATTTTTATCCAGACGAATGTTAATATCTTGTTTTGACAATAGGTGTCGGTGAACGTACTCGTGAGGGTAACGATCTCTACCATGAAATGATTGAAACTGGTGTCATCAACTTGGACGGGGACTCCAAAGTCGCATTGGTTTTCGGTCAAATGAACGAGCCCCCGGGTGCCCGTGCTCGTGTCGCCCTCACCGGTTTGACAATTGCCGAGTACTTCCGTGACGAGGAGGGTCAGGATGTGCTTCTCTTCATCGACAACATCTTCCGCTTTACCCAGGCCGGTTCTGAAGTGTCTGCTTTGCTTGGTCGTATTCCCTCTGCCGTCGGATACCAGCCTACTCTCTCCACTGACATGGGTGGCATGTAAGAAATCATCTCATATCTTTCTGCCTTACATTCTGACTCCGATTCAGGCAAGAGCGTATCACAACCACCAAGAAGGGCTCTATCACCTCTGTGCAAGCCGTCTATGTCCCCGCCGATGACTTGACTGACCCTGCCCCTGCTACCACCTTCGCTCACTTGGATGCCACCACTGTGTTGTCCCGTAGCATTGCTGAGCTCGGTATTTACCCTGCTGTGGACCCCCTCGACTCGAAATCGCGTATGCTTGATCCCCGAATTGTCGGTCTAGAGCACTACGAGGTTGCCACTGCCGTCCAGAAGATCCTTCAGGACTACAAGTCGTTGCAAGATATCATTGCTATCTTGGGTATGGATGAGTTGTCAGAAGAGGACAAGTTGACCGTATGTTCAATGACTTGGTACCATTGTCTCGTATTGACCACGTGATTGCAGGTCGAGCGTGCCCGTAAAATCCAACGTTTCATGTCGCAACCCTTCCAGGTCGCCCAGGTCTTCACCGGTTACGAGGGCAAGCTCGTTCCCTTGAAGGACACTATCCGGTCATTCAAAGAGATCTTGGCTGGCACACATGACAGCTTGCCCGAGTCTGCCTTCTACATGGTTGGAACTATTGAGGATGCCAAGGTCAAGGCTGAGCAGCTTGCCAAGGAGATGGGTAGCAACTAGACAGCTTTGACTCGTGGACGCGGTGCCTTGTGTTATCGTAGTGCATGTGTCGACGCCCAAAAATTACTTATAGATACCTTCTCATGAGTCGCAATGCTGGTTGTGTCCCAAAATGGCTTGGATATCTGTAAGGAGGCCAACTTGAAGGCGCTATAGCCAAGTGGTTACGGCGACAGATTAGAATCATCGATGATTCAAAGCAAATCAATCTGTTACTCTTTGAGTGCGCAGGTTCGAATCCTGCTGGCGTCGGGATCTTTTTACTTCATTGAGTGATTGTGATGTATTTCTGGTGAGATTGGTGTGCTCATTGAGGGAGGCAGCAAGCAGGTTTGTGCCCACAAGGATGGATAGGGATGATGCTGTGCTCGGCCCGTTCCTTGTATAGTAGCGCAATATCTACCTCAGCCCATCCATCCATCGACCACATTCTTTCTTGTCCGACTCTGCTGTTGCGCAAGCACTGCAACCATGGTTCCCACAATCGACGAACTTGAGCAATATTTTGACTATGTCGAACGCACCGTCACGGAAGCCTTGGCGGCCGCCTCGCCTGATCTTCCAAATCTCCGAGATGCATTGAACCGGCTTTGGGTAGACTTTTCTCGCTTTGGACCTTCTGGTCTGCCTCCTCTTCCAGAAATCCGTATCCCTGGCCTTGGGGCATTCGAAGTGCCGCCCCCTCCTCCCCCTCCCCCACCACCAGCATCTCTAATCCATAATGCTGGCGATTGGGTCGTCCAACACCCGTGGATCGCCTCAGGCATGTTCGTCTCAGCTCTCGGAGCAGGCTTGCTAGTGGGATATGGTACTGTCAAGATAAGGTCTTCAAGAGGACGCCGAGCCAAGGCGACGTCCCTCCAATCCGATAAGCGTCAAGTTGTTGGTATGTCATTGCCTTTGCTCGTCGCATGCAGTGACAGTCTCATTATTATTCCAGTTATATTGGGTGGTGACCATCCCTTGGGCTTGCCTCTAATCATGGAATTCGAGAAACAAGGCTACATTGTTATCACTAGCGTTTCATCCCCGGAAGCTGCAGGTGACATTGAAAGCAAGGGGCACGGTTACGTTCGCGCTCTCATCCTGGACCCCAATGAGGTATCTTCTTTCATGCCTCCTAGAAAACATATTCGTTGACGAATGGCTTTCAGCCGGGAACAATCCCTATTTTCCTTCGTTCTTTGGCGTCTACGCTATCCCGAAGGTTCCCAATCACTGCTGCCGGTGACCCATACGCACCCTCCCCTCAGCACCCACTTCTTCATTCAATCATCTCACTGTTGACCTTGCCGACCACTTCTATCCACTCTACACCGGCTCCATTCGAACAAATCTCGTTACGCAGCTCTTACCTTCCTCATCTCCTCTCTACGCACATTGCACCACTGCAGACCATCCAAGCTCTATTGCCGTTACTTCGTATAGACTCCCAACATACACGTGGACGCAAATCTATCATTTTGTGCTTGCCTGCCGCTGACGCACGTGTGGGGCTACCCTTTGGTGGTGTTAGTGCGATGAGCGCTGCTGCTACTCTCCGCGCGGCTGATGTCCTTCGTCGAGAAGTTGTCGCCGCGCAAGGGATGAGTGCAATCCGCATCGTCACCGTTGATGTGGGAGCTGTTGGCCCATCAATAAGCAATTCTGTCGCAACCCTTAATATGGACGATTGGACTCCTTCGGAGAAGGCGACTTACGGCCCAGCATTCAGCGCGCTCAGGGAAACACAGGTTTCACGAGTTCCAGAAGACGTTTCCTATTTTATCGACAGTCTTGTTGGGGTCGTCAGCGCAGGCACGAAATCTAAACATTCCGGGAAATTTGTTTTTGGTGTTGGTATCGGGCTTCTTTACGATAAAATTAAGGTTTGGATGCGAGGCGACAGGTTTTCAGTCGGCGCAGGAGGTTAGTCAGATTGCTTGATCACTGTTCTGCTATTATATTGACCACGCTTTGCCAGCGGGCACATATACGCTTGCATCTTTCCTTCCCCCCATACTTTTGGACAGTCTCTTGTCTCTCCCTCACGTCTTGGTCGACATTCGGAATCGCCTTCTACCTGTTCCTCCGGTCTGGGTTCACCCTCCCAGTATCCCGCCTGCCCGGCCCCTGGTCCCTTCTACTGCCCCGGGCACAGCAACTTCCTCCTTGATCCTGCAGCGATCTGTTGAACGGATCCCCCCCGTCCCGAGGGCCGCACCTATTCCTAACCCGCAACCGGATCCGGTCGACGAACACGAAATGAGTTCGGATGCGGACGTTGAAAGCAATGACGGCGACGTCGAAAGTACGGGTGTGGGAAGCAGTTGGGTGAGTTTGGGTCCTCACGAGTCTTCCGAGTAACGGACAGATGCTGGTGGACGTCGTCGAAAGGTTTCGTAGGGTGACCCGTATGGTTTCTTTGTTTCATCCAGATTGGCGAGCACTGCGTCTGTTGTAATTTACTTATCATTGTTCGATATCATCCTGTTCTGCCTGGTTCGTGAACATCGAGCATGCGTGAATCTTGACAATCGGGGATACACTACCCATCCATCTTGAGTTTGAACGTTGAAGCATGGGTAAGGACCCAACTCGTTGAGCTCGGGCGGGACGAGTGGAACGGGCTACGCTAACATCCTTGCCTTTCTGCAGGCATTTCTCTCTGGCTGGTGGGCACTGAGAAACAGGTAGATGCGATAAGATCTGTTCTCCCAAGAGGCCCATCCACAGACCGTCCAGCCTCTGCGAACTCATATCCAGCTATCATACCACACATCACACTTGCCACAGTCCCCAACACAGACCCCTCGACCCCAGACGTACTGCTCGATGCCATTCCCGCGAACCAGCAGTCCATTCGTGCTCATTTTCAGGCTCTCGCGGTCAGCGATCACTACTTCCGCTCCGTGTTCATCGACATCGAACCTACCCAAGAACTCGTTGATTTTCAGAGCCAGATTATAGCCAATTTGAGCCGCCATGGACTTCGGCCCAGTGCGCCGAGGTTTCCTCACATGTCTATATCTTATATCACGGAAGAGGACGCGGAGGAACGGGAGGAGACAGCCCAGGCATTGAGAGCTATGGGTGTCGTCACGGGTGATGAACAGGGCGTCTTGCTACAATGCGCCGGGGAAATCAGTCTGTCGGGCTTTGATGGCATGGAAGTTTGGCTGGTAGATTGCGATGGTCCTGTTGAGACCTGGGAGGTCAGAAAGAAAGTAGAATTGCTACCAAAGCTCTAAATAAATCCGAGAAACGGAGTATAAGAGTACAAACTACAAGGATATCACATACAACAAAATTTGAAGACCTGACATGATAGATATTAACCGAACATGGCGTTCGAGTATGATGACTGCATCGAGAAATATACGAAGGAAATTATCAGTAAGATGAAAAAGATCATCAAATATCGTCGTAAAACGTAGCGGGGGTAGTCCAGGTCTATTCGCATGATATTGTTTTTCCTATCTCTCTCGTTCAGGAACGTGTTGTAACGGTGGTTGACGCTACTCCACTCGATGTTCCCAACGATCCAGTCGACCAAACCGTCTGCATATTCTTTGACGTAAGGATCTAGGTCGCAACCGAATGAAGGTAGCTTCCCCTTGCATTCAAGGAAGCGGTTGAGGGCTGCCACAAATAGCTTCTCGGAGTAATTAATTCTTTCCTGAAGATCCATATGGCTAGTTGATGGATCTTTCTGGATCACCGTCAGAATGTTGTTCAGTGCTCCATTGTCGCCATATTCTTTCTTGAACGAATAGACGTCCTAAATATGAGATGAGATGAGTGAGCTTAAGAGACACGATAGTGTTCTCACGTTAGCGATATAAACCATATCTAACGCAGTATTCTCCATCTCCTGCACGACAGGATTGGCCAAGACATCGTCTGGAATATAGAGGCGGCGAATGGACCGCATCAGAACGAAACATGGTCGTGTTCCAATTGTCTCCCGACGCATGACCATGTAGGATTGTATGTTCTGAGCTGCGCTCTTATTCACATGGGCCTCCCGATCAAGAGCTTCTTGAATGGTATTCCTGGCAAATATCTCGTTTGAGGAGACGAATTGAGGCCAATGGAAAGGGTCGATAGCTGCTTTCATGCCTGGAACCAATTCCCTAGTACAAAACATTCAATACGACGATCGGTAAAGACGAGAATGGTAAGATAACCAACCTGCGCATCGTTTTGATGAAAGGATGTCGGGAGTATTCTCGATTGTCGCCCTGCAGCGTCTTGATCCACAATTGTGAGCGAACGGTGGTCATCTCGCTCGACGCACGATCGCTATTCATGTGTCTGAGTATATGCGCAGCTCAAAGACTGTGAAAGGTGTGTACGTTAACTCCTCGAGCATAAATGACGATGTCATGTAGCCGAGGATTGCCCTTAACTCTTTGCAAGATGCAAGTGGCCATGCTACCGCAGCCAGTAGGGGCATCTCGGCATTGTAGACCTCCTACCAAGTGCGTCAGACCAAGTGGATCGATAGCTGCGAGGAACAGAGGCGCACGATTGCGAAGAGTCGACCAAGCTTCGATCTTACCCATTCGTTGTATCCATGGTCTGCTTCCGTGAAGTGAGGGCTGATCTCACCGCCGGGCTTTCTGGGCAGTAAAGCAAGGTAACTGGGGAGCTGATAAATTTCGGTAGGCATGAGGAGGACAGATCTAGCCTCCCTGTGTGGTGCAAGCTGTATTTGTAGTCCTCCCGGCCGTCATGGACCCACCGCCACGGATAATTATCTGAGGTGAAACCAGCTCAGACCATAGCTGGGTATGTACCTAACAGTGGCGAAGGTCAGGTCGTCATGAAACAAAAACAAATCCGATGCCAAGAACAAATATATCTTGACAGTCCTTAGGACCTAGGACAGTAACACGTTTCTCGTCATGTCTTGCGTCTGCCGGACGGAATTTCTTGATATGTTTGATTACCAAGAGGTTTTGCTGGCGAAACAGCTGGCTCATCGGTGGATCCAAGTGGTGGAGTTGACGTCTGTCATCGTAATGTCTCAGATTCGAATCAACTCCCGCAGTTGTAACGTGGGATGAAATCAAGATGAAATACGCGGTTTCTGAATCACTGGACTTGAAGCTGAAGGAGTACCACTAATTATAACTCGTTCACGTCAGGTTTGGTGTTTGCGTAATGTAATGTACATGCATGTACTAGCAGGTCTTTCGACATTTAATGTAACTACCACTTTTTGATGCAGACCTTGGGACAAAAGAAAGGAATGAAGGCGGACGGAGTCGACGCAAAAGGATGATTATCGTCACAATTGCCGCTAAACAGCGAAAAAAACTCCATGAACACTGTCATGGTCTCGAAGGGGGTTGTTTGAAGAGTAATATGAACAGGCAACTATGCCAACTGTGGCTAGTTGAGTACCGGGTAGCATAAATGCTGCAGAGACAGAGGCAGAAATGGCTAGGGCGTCCCTTGCCGATCTGCCTCGAATTCGGTTGATGACGACGACACTGATGGAGGTTCGTAGAGTGGCAATGGAGTTAAGTAGTCAATCTTCCGCTCGCCGTTCGAATGGAAGAGTTGCGAATAAGCAGGAAGAGTTTGCGGGCAGGGGACGTTCTTCTGCGAGTCTCCACTCCCGCAGGTGCTGAATGCAGCCACTTCAGGTGTACAGACCTGTTTCATTGGAAGGGAAAATTGTAGACGTTCTGACGTCGCCTCCTCTTCGGAATCCGGAAGGTATTCACATCGAAGTGTGACGTGCATGCAGTGCTCGACGGTGAAAAGGGGGCTAACTTCGGTGATCCGTCGATTTTGTGGCCCCGCCCAATCGTGCACGAAAGGTTCCGCGCAAATGGGAACCGTAGTTTCCAAAATGTACCAGTGTTCGTTAACGTCGCTCTCTGACGTGAAAATCCGGCCATCCCCTGAGACCGTGAATCTGCCTGATTCGGTGGGAGGAAGAAGAGAGAATGCGCGGGTTACACTCGATTGGAAGAATTCACATGTCCCGATAACCCCGGTCTCGTACAAAGTATGAATGTGGTGAGGGTGTCGCAACTGAAGTCGTGGGGGTTGCTCTCGTTCCTGGGGGACACAGCGTCTAAAGGGGATATCCCGAGTCACTGTTCTCCTGGTAAAAATGGATATTAGCTGTTGGATCAGCATGGTTAGTTGCGGACAAACCTGTATGATTCGATCTGTTCCACGTCAATAGAAAATTCTGTTATCCTTAATCGTTCTCGTTCGGAGCTATCCAAGTTTTTTCCGCGGATGCGTATGACAAAGGGAAAAGAGGTCTCATGCATTGCCACAGCACTCGAAATGCTGGCAACGACTTGAATCTTATCCAAGATGTTGGGGGGAATAGATTTCCGAGATGACCCCTCTTCGTCTGGCTCGCGACGAGCGTCGACGATATAGTCAGACATTGGGAATGCGGCAGAGGAAGGTCCGGCTTGTGGCTCAACGAAACGCCTAAGCGTAATAGGACACCTTGGCGCATTGACGGTCCGTGTCCGGGTGCGAAGGGGAGCACAGAAGTTCGCGAAGGAGAATGAAGAATGCTCGAGATCGAGATACACGAATGTAACGGCGGCGTAAAGAGCGTAGCAAGTCCCAGCTGGTTGGAGCGAGGCGTCCCCATGTAACGAACTCGTCGGCAGCCAACCGGGCACCGGGATGTCAAAAACAACATTCCATGAGCATGGCTTATCGGAGTCCTCGTGACCCTCGTTTGAGAGTTCCACAGGTTTGCTAGGTAGCAGCTCCCGTGTAATCGAGCACAGACGAATGGGTGCATATCCGGTTCGAGGTGTGAGTGTTTCCGATTGTCCTTCGAAGACGATAGACAAGGAATGCAAGAGAACACGCGTAGTAGTCCTGGACCTTCGTCGCGCGAACATCGATGAGGGGGAAGTGAGTGAGATGGAAACATGGCCTGCAAGCGAAAATGCAGATCTAATTGAGTACGGTGAGACTTGTGAACGGGCGGCGGGATGGTAAAGTTACTCACGATGGATCCGGACCCCCATACATGTCCAGGACGTTGGAGAATGGTTGTATGCTTAACGACAGTGGCATTTCTATGGAGCAAGGAGTGGGCTCTGAGTTCGAGAGTCAGCCAGGGCAACTTGGAGAGGCATATCTCGTGCTGCAGCGCAATATATATGACTCCGTGCCACTCGGTTATCTGGACCGGAGGGAACAAAGGCAGGCCAGGCCAAAGCGCCCGTCTCGAAACAGATGATCGCCGGCCATGATTGAATAGCGGCTGGTCAGTCCGCGGCTAAGCCGTAAGAGCGATCGTTTGGGAGTCATAAATGGGTTAACTTCTGGCATACGCAGTCTTTGTTCCGTAATTTCCGAGTTGCCTTTGTGGGGACACAAAGGGACCCACAACGTTGTCACAGGAGAACAATGAAAAACAGCTTTGGCAGCGCGGGACCAGGAGGGACACCCCTGGGATTCAGACAGAAATGATCGGCGATACGCTTCATGTCTATTCTCTTCGCCATTGTCTGCCACTGTCATGATGAAGACACACCCACAAGCAGGATGTGATAATATAGAACAGGGCAGTGCATATACAACTTGAAACGCCACTTGTGGGTTGCTCATGCAAACACTTTCGACACCGCCAACGCATCCTCTTCTCTCCGACGGAGTTCCTTTCTCCTAGCGTTTTCTTCTTGTGCATCCTTTCGGTTGCCGTATTTGTTCCCTTTGCTCTGCTTAACCAATGCACGTATTGCCGTCGGCGTGACGAATTCTGGGAAATCGGGTTAGCATGGAGTCATGTTGATGGACAAAAGGGCAAACCAGGGTTGGAGTAGACGGTGGCGCCACCAAACGCTCCCTCAAATATTCGGATGGGAGTCAACACAAACCGAGGGCCGATCTCGACTAAGGTTGTACTTGACGGTCCATTAGGTTGTGTGGGATCCTTCTCAAGGATCTGACATGCGATTCACTTCAATCCCACAGTATGAGTCAGAGACATGAAGACCTACCTGAAAATTTCGGAACCAGATCTTGTTATCGAGTATAGTGAACGTTAGAACGTGGTCGATAAACGGTTTCGCTCTCCGAGCTAAGGGAGGCACACCGAATATCTAGGAGGAACAAAGTGAGTCAGTTGACCGCCAGGACAGGACCGAATTCAATCCTCCCACATGCGTGAAAACTTCTTTTGTCAATTTTCCCCACTCAGTCTCGTCGAATGTTTTGTCGAAACTGAGGATCCCTCGGCTCCCTTTTAGACAGTTGCCGGTCATTTTGAGTTCGTCCATCGTATGCACATTCTGGACGTGTAGTTTTATGCTGGGCCCGTTGGGACTCTTAGCTGCCCACATGTACAAATCTTCGTGTCTGCGCGCTTCGAAGTACAATGTGTTATTACAGTTGTGAAGATCCGCTAGTTCAGGCAAGAGGTGTAATTGTGATTTCGAATCGAGTTTGGATTCTGCAAGTGATAAAATGCATCTGTAGTGGAAATACACAGTTTAGTACGACATACCTTTCTTGACATGGGGCAAGAGAGCCTCCAGATCGCTCAAGAGATGCCTCATGCGGTGGGTAATACCACGAGAGGAGAGCAACAGGACGCGTTGCTTGTTCTTCTTCCTTGGCGGCGCTTCATCATCTTCGACGAGTTCGTCTGCCTTGCGTTTGTTTTTGCCTTTAGCTTCAGCTTTTGCTGCGTTTGCCTTTTGAGCTTTCAGTATGGATGCCATCTCAGAGCGGTCGACTAGCAGAAAGCAGTATAATTTCGCAGAGTGTATTACGTAAACATTTGGGACACAAGCACATAAATATCGAGTCTCTCAAGATCTACTCCAGAGCGAAACTCAATAGAAACGAATTCCAAAACGCTTTACAGTAGCAACGAAAGAAAAACTGTGCTTACGAGTACAAGCATACGCACCAACACGCAACCTGAAATATACGAGAGTAAGCCTAGCCGACCGACCAGCTTTGTTACCCTCTCTGACAAGAAAATTTGAGAAAGAAACATAATACGCGAAGTCCGATACACGTCAACAGTCTCAGGAGGAAGAGGAAGAAGTTGAAGCCCGGAGTTGCTTTTGTTTCTCTTGCTCCAGTCGCTATTCAGAAGGCATGTTGAGATGGACGGGCAAGGCATAAGAGTAAACATACGTGATACAATAGTTGAACCGCCATTTGGATGTTGCCAGGTTGACCGGTGATCACAACCAACCTTTCTCCCTCTGAACCAGATGATGGAGCGCCATTCAAGCCAGCTCCAGGTTCCATTATTTTGATTTGACTGGCGCTCATGTGCCTGATCTCATTGATTTTACTCCCCCCCTTTCCGATGATACACCCCACGAGGTCATTCGGAATGTAGATTTGTTGTGTTTGCAGTTGTTGAGGTGGGCCCTGCGACGACGGCGCATACGGGTGATTTGAAGCAGTATAGCCTGGCACATAGGATGAGCCTGTATACTGTGGTCGTCGAGAATAGCTCGAGGGACGGTAGGTCGAATGGCTGCTGGATGACAGTGGCATGCGTTCTTGTGCTTCAATGAGTATGTTGCCGATGTAGTACGTCGCTATGTGGATAGCGTCTGCAACACCTGCTACACTCAGGACCCGCTATGCAAATTAAATAAGGACCTGAGGGTCAGTATTTCGTTGTGTATGGTGCTTACTTCCGTCGAGCCAGGGAGCATGCCCTCGCTTGCGTTCAGTCGAGCCCCGCTGGCATCTTGAATCTCTTTGATTTTGGAACCTTGCTTGCCTATCACTGACCCCATACGGGAGTTTGGAATCATGAACTTGATAGTGACCGCGCGACTTCCGGGAACAGAAGGAACGTCGAAAGGTTCGTCGTTGATCCTCCGCACGATAAGCCCAAATGCCTGGTGGCGCGACATATTTCCTTGAGGGATATTCACAGTTACAGGACTTCGGAGCACTTGCCTTCGACACAGCATCTAGTGGCCCGCTAACATTAAGAATCCTCTCTGGGTTGCCGGGGATGCTCTCTGAGACCACGACACGGGCACCACTCTTGTCGCGAATCTCATTGACGTGTGTACCACTCTTGCCTATGATGATGGAGGCATCTTGAGTGACAATCAAGCAACGCATGTGAATCATGGCTGAAGGAGGGGCACTGGAAGAAAGAGCTACGGAAGTAGTTGCATGTGACTTGGCTTCATCTGACCTGGTACGTGAATCGCCACCCTTGTGATCCGATGACGAGAGTTTAGGAGAAGGGGTAGACGCCGTCGTATCTGCTACCGACGCAGGTCCTTCTACCATATTCGCATCGTAAGTCATAGACAAACGACGAGGTGCGGCGGAATCTTGGGTCCTCTGAGCTCGTGAGTCATCCGCGGATGCCGTAGCGCCTGTGTTTGCACGTTTGTGATGCTTTTTCTCGTCCGAGTCTGAAGGAGAACGAGACCGCTTGCGGTTGTAGTCAACTTCTGCCATGACGAATTCAGCCAAAGAAAATGTGAATTAGATGGGAGTTTGGGGATGATGGCTTGACAGTGATGATATTATAGAAGGTGGTGTGTACTGAGGGGTCGGAGGAACGGATTTCTGACGGGGAAGGGGGGGAGGTGGTGAGGAAATGGTGGATTCGAGCAGGGAAGTCGCCAATGGAGGACGGAATTGACATACCTTGACTAAAGCAACGACAAAGGCTGAGTAAATATCAAGTTACCAGCGGATAAGACGTGGAGGAGGGTTTTGGTAGTCGTGGTAAGTGACAAGTTGGCGGCGTAGATCTACGGAACCAAGTACCCAGCCTCCTACACAAACATGTTCCAACAACACAACACAGCCTCAGCACTCTAACCCACTAATCTCCTCAACGAATACTTTCCACCGCCGTTCCCATGCATTCATCGCCCTCTCTTTCTCGTCGTCTTCGAGAGTGGAATACTGGTATTACAGCGGGTAAGCAAACTGTAGTGCACAGTCAATCAAATAGAGTACCGTAATGCGATCGCGCGCCATTTGGAGCGTAACAAGACCAGTTACCTCCGAGGCTACCAAGACCTGCAGTAATCCTGTGTCCAAAATCGAACACATAGATTAAGACGCACTCACTTGGTAAAAATCAAAAGACAGCCCCATGTTGTTGAACATGGCTGGATCATCTGAGGCAAGCACAACGGGAACTCCTTGGTTCATGATCACCGGAAGAGGGTGCGTAGGCATCGACGATGTCAAGCGCTGTGTACGTAGATGAACAACACTTGAATAAACCTTACATCAAGTTCACTGACCAATATCTCATTCCTCGGTGACAACTTAGTCCCAATCGACAGAAGTGTCAGGGGAAAACTCACGAGATGGGGCAGACCTCCAGGGCAATTTTCCGTTCTCGGCATAGAGCTATCAGCTTCGGGTGTTTAGCCAGTGAGAAGCTGGCCAGGAGTCACTATTTCATCCAGAACTGATGCATACAGAACTTACCCATGACCAATGCGTTTTGTCCCAAGCAGGATGGCGTCATACAAATTCATGTCTGCCATCGTTCCGTCACCCAAGGTTTCCCCTGCATGAAATAGGAAGGGAATTTCAATGCCTTGCTGTTTCTGGTACTCGATGAATCGAAGGAACGGTTCCGCGTAATCTATCAGTGGCTTGTTGGTATCTTCTTGTCCCACAAGGTCAAATCCTGTTCAAAAGTCAATCCGGGGCAATCTATGCAATGTTCGGAGGTCTACCTGCAATTAGGTGAGGAAACTCGCGCTTAAACTCAACGCGGCGCATCAATTCTAAGTCCAGTTGTTCGCAAGATATGGTCCTCGGTACAGTGTAGATGATCTGTGAGATTGCCAGGTCAGTGCGCAAGTAATACTCATCTACGAACTACTTCGTATTATCACTAACTTACCTTGAATCCAATAAAATCATCTTCCCGACCTTGCTGTTTCAACTGGGCTTGAATTTCCTTGACGAGTCTCTCGACCAACACCAACATTGCACGAATGGGGAGCCTGGTCTTTCCGTCCTCGGCAATTAAATAACTGAGCGAGATTCCTGGGCTGATAAGCCACTGTTCCTAGAACCTGAACTGGAATGCCTACTCGAGAATGAAGTCATAACGCGACTCTATGTAGGAGATACCATCCGCTATTGATGACAGGATAAACTCGCGTAGATATGCCTCCTGGATGGGCATATACCTGATGATGGGCTCCTTTCCTTTGAGGTGTCCAATAGTTACAGGATTGTGCGTCACATACGTCGGTTACAACAAACGTGCTTTCGAATTTCTGCCAGATCTACGAAACACGGATTTCTTTGAGCAACCATGTAATATATGTAAGTTCTAAGTCTCACTTTGTTCGCCGTATTGTGTGAACCATATGCTTCGCCTGGGTTGATCACAAAGGTGTTCATAATCCATCTATTGAAGCCTTCTGGACCACCAAGGGAAGGATCGAACATTTCCCGAGCCTCCTGTATCTGTACCCACGTATATGGTTCGTATGACACGTCGGTAATGCTGCAGCTCTGGGTGTATTGTTCCTTGGGAATTGGTGCGATTTTAGGCAATGTTCCCGTGATTGTCAAAGCATTGATCGCATGCGGACACCTGATATGAATCGCAGGGTGTTAAAGGGCAACTTCGAAAAGGAAAGAGGCTTCGACCGTAGCATATTGATGCACGTGTAGGAGGGCACCTTTCGGCATCTATGATAATGAAGTGAAACAGTCAACAGTCCAATGGAGAAATTGAACATTACGATATTTACCTTGCGTAGAATCTCGAAGAGCCTGCTCTTCAAGATGATCTTTTTCCCTGTGAAAGAATGTCATGCAAGGTTATATATTTTATATGAATTGGGGAACCTGTTAAGAACTCCATGCCAGGGAACGGGTGGGGAACATCGTCATGCTCAACACCCTAGATAGTCTGTGCTTCCTTCGCGCGAATGTCTCATACCACACGATCTGCATGTAGTTCTGTGGGTGTGAAACTGTTTGTGCTATCAACTCTGAGCGCGCGATCTTCGCTGATCAGCTGGCTGCGCCTCTGTAGATAATCACTGAGAGACATGTGATTGTCAACGCTCATGACACAAACTAAACGGTGGTATTATTGGCTGATTCAGCCAGCCATGTGGTGAGTGCGGTTGTGATTCTGTCGGGTATTATAAGTACACTTATTTAAAGAACAATGAGGTTCCAGTAGATAAGAAAGCGTATGGCGATCGAATCAGGCTGTTCGGTAGCGAGGACGTGCTTAGCAAGTTGATTCGCCCGTCTCGATCATATCATGGTTGGTGCTTAGTTCTCATTCGAAGCCACCAACTCCTGGAGGAACGCCTGCCAACGCGCTTCCCACGATTTCATAAGCCCTCTTTTCTCGGCTTCTCCGAGCATAGAGTGCTACGTGCAAGCATTCAGA